>LPNX010615308.1:0-37145 GCA_001517045.1 Pseudotsuga menziesii
CCAGGTAATTCCTTTGGAAATACATCACTGAACTCGGCTAACACTGGATAGTCATCAAAGGAGGGTCCCTTCTCACTTTTTACTGCTTCAACAATGTACAAGTGGCATCCCTGTCGCATACATCGCTTTACGTTCATAGTTGATATGAAACGTAGGGACACCTTCCGTTTGATGCCCTGGATCTTGATGGCCTCTCCTTTGTCATTAATGCAAAGAATCTTCTTTCCATAACAGTCCAAGAAAGCTCGATGTTCCTCAAGCCAATTCATACCGATGATGAGATCATAAGTTCCGAGAGTGGTGACGTACACTTTGACTTGTGTAACACACACCCCGAGATCCACCACACACTTATCGACACTAGGTCCTACTGCTTGCTTTACCCCTGAAGCCATTTCGACTAAGCTGAAATCGTCACGTTCGTAGGCTGCCAACCCACATTTGTCTAATGCATATGGAGAAATGAAACTATCAGTAGCGCCAGGATCAAACAATATTCTAAGCTTGACATTATTGACCGTACCTGATGATTCCACCACAGTGGATTGGTGCTCTGCTTGATGGTTGTTTACTGCAGCCGAGATCTGATGCCTACTACCCCCACTCCTCATTGGAGCTTTTCCTTCTCGCTGCACTGTACCGGATCGTAATTCGGGACAATCATGCTAGTAATGTGGACCTCCACATCCCCAACAAGCAACCTGTAATGGAGTGGGCGAAATAACCTGTTTAGACCTTTGAGAGGGGCTCCTCCCCCTAGGACCCCTTCCTCTACCGGCTGATCCTCTGAAATTCCTCACACTCTGGTGAGTTCCTGTGGCTGACTGGGGCACCGCCCTAGTTGCCACTGATCTGTCTACCGCTGTGACTCTTGGTGTGCTCCTGTTCCCGTAGGGAGGTGGCCTCGCATATCCTCCCCAAGGGTAGCTTCGAGGGGCCTTCCCCGCAAACCCTGACTGCTGAGAGTTGAATGACCTGATGGGCTTTGCACCGAACATCTCCTCAGTGTAACGAGCACAATCTACTACTTCAGCGACCGAAGTCGGTTTCCACATCCGTACCTGAGCCCTGATCTTGGCATTAAGCCCATACACGAAGCGCTCAACCTGGTGTTCGTCATTGTCCAAGTAAGGGACATACTTCACTAACTCCATGAACCTCTCTTCATACTCCTCCACCGATAGATGCCTTTGTACCAAGGCATGAAGAGCCCCTGCTTGTTCTTCCTGGTAGGATGCGGGTAGGTACTTCCCTTTGAATTTTTCCATAAACAGTTCCCATGGAACCGTGTCTGGTGTAAGGTGTAGCTGCCTTTCTTGGTTTCCCCACCAGTTCAAAGCGACCCCCTTTAGTTGAAATATGGCCAGTTTGGATTTGGACGTGGAGATGTAATCCTGCAAGGTCAAGCACCTGGTCATCTCTTCCAACCACGACTCTGCTCGTATCCCTGATCGACCCCCTGAAAATTCTGGAAACCTTATCTTCTGAAGTTCCCTCTTGATATCCTGGTGCGGATTTCTTGGTACTGTATTCACTTCTACCACAGGAACTTCCTCCCTTAGTGGAGGGGCATCCACTTCTACCTCCAAGGTAGCACTTCCTCTCTGTGCTAGTCCCCTGAGTGTTTCGTTTATTGCTTCCAACGAGCGCAGTATAAGGATGGTCTCTGGCGATGGTGCTGGCACATTCGGCTCAGGTAACGCCGTAGCCTGACCTCACCCCCGACCTGCTCGCATTCTTACCATGTTTATCCCTGCTACATGGAATAATAAAATAATTAGCATATGACGACATCATGACTAATTACCATCAAACTCAACAATTAATTCAAAATGCGTCATGACTAATTTATGAGCGTTTACTCTAAGAGCTATAGTTTAGGACGTTTCGATCAGGCCATCTTGAGGCCACCCGGTACTAGATATACTGCAGTAATTCTACGTAGGTTTAGGTATTGGATTCCACACAACTCTCCTCGAGTCGCCATCAACTCTTCAAGATATTCAATTAATGTTTAAAGCCCCGCTCTCATTAACAATTAATAATTTAATAATTTGCTAATAGAATAACCTAAGGTTTAAGTCTAGCATCGTGTTTACCCAACATTTTGTCATGAAATATAATCCATGTCCTAGCGATCAGCTCGTCATGTTGGTCTCCGTGGTATCTCGTTTTCAAGATTCCGTGTCGGTCTTGCCCCTTCGACTATACGTCGAAGTTTCGGCAAGGAGCATTTTCAAGAAGAAAGCTAATCATTAACTGTGTTACATTAATTACATTAATCAATTAAAATAGTTAATAGTTAATAACATTAATTTCCAAAATTATTTATAGTATATATATATATATATATTATATCATTTTATATCATTTGAACAAAATTTTAAATAATTATAATAAATAATAATTTTTATTTAAATAGTTAAACATTATGGAATAATGTTAAATTTTATTTATTTATTTAATACTAATTATTATATATATATATATATTTTTTTTAAACGAATTATTAATAATAAAATTAAATTAAAATAAATAATAAAAATAAAAACGAAATAAAACCCTAGTTGCCTTAACCTAAGGCACGTGGCCTCTCATGGGCCATCCGACCATGTAATTAAATAAAAAAAACTTCTATATACGAGGTCAAACTGGTTCATTTTCCCCAACCATTTTTCCCAGTGAGCTCTGCTCTGCACCTCCCATGGCGAGCGAGTTCTGCAACTAGGTAAAGGAGTTCAACAACTCGGCACTCATTCCTGGGCTCGGCATTACCCTTCATAGCTTGGCTCAGGTCGGCTATTGTGCAGTATAGGCCATGTTCTTAACTCTAGTGTAGAGCAGATGTTCTCTTCTCAAACCGTATTGCTCATGTGATTAAATTTTGATAATAAAGGATTGGTTCCTACAACTTCTGTTTTTTACATGCCTACCTGCAGCCTGCTGTACATGGGTATTCTGCTGTTTGCGCAGTAGATTCGTCATGTATTCATAGGAAGAACTTTTGCGTTTGGAAAAATCAGGTAAAATTCAATGTAAATTTTTTTTTTTTGTTTAACACTGTAGCTGTTTTTTTTTTTTGTTTTGCCCTGGCCGTAGGCCACTGGGCCGGGCTGAGCCCAGGCCGCTGGCTGGGCTGTGCCCAGCTCCCTGCGGGCTGCGCCCCTTTCTCTTCCTTAAACACTCAACAAACTATGCGTTGATGTGAAGAAACGAATTTTGTCTGCCAGTGTTTTGTTTTGATAGCAACACTGTAATTGGTTGATTTAACATGACTACAGTAATGTATGCCTGCAGCAACTCTAAACCCCAACTTTTCAAGCCCTGGCTAGCGCATGAATTGAACTGTAGATTCCTTCAAACACAAATTGCCTGTTGGTAAATAAACGACAATTAAAATTGAAGAGAATCCTGTAGTATGACACGATATAATGTGCAGGGAAGACATCTTCTACAGAATTTTTTTTTTTTTTTTTCCTGATTAGAACGTGTTTTCAATTGTTTCTGTTGGAAAAAACTAAATATTTCCGAGATAAATGAATTTCTCAGCACAATGTGAATTTTCCACTTTCAAATATACATTTACTTAGATTCCGAGATTTATTCATTTTTCAGTTCTCTGTGATTTCATGTTGAATTTTACTGGCTGTTGTTTGTACAGGTGAGGTGAGAGAGTGCATGCCAATTGCCGTCCATGGAGGAGAGCTTACAGAGGGATTTCATGGCGTTATTTATGGGGATCTCCATAAGAAAAAGGAAGCGGGATCTCCATAAGAAAAAGGAAGCCCAGCGCAAGCAGCATCACAACAAGAAGCACCAGTGGCCGGGAGGAAGTTATTGCCGGCCGGTATCATAGTCATTTAAATCATTGCCAGGAGGTCCGTCTTACAGAAAAGGCCAGATTGAGTCTTCTTGGAAAGGGAGGTTGCTCTTTTACGCCAAGTCATTTATATATATAGATGGCCAGGTACTGGTCATTTGGGTTTTTATCATTCTTGTAGTGCAGACCCTTTGCCGACTTTGCATTCCCCAAGGCGTACACGCAATGGCGTCACTATACACTCCTGTGCTGCTTCCTCATCCGTCTCAGCAGAGCCACAGCATTATAAGAGCAGCAGCAGCTAGAACAGACCCAGAAACGGCGGAGTTAGCCTCACGGCATCTCAAGAAGCTAAAAACATCACAACATCAGCTCGCAGAGAGTCCGGGCGGCGAATTGAGAGCCAACAGCGGGCTCAGCAACCCGCTAGCAAATGCAGACCGGAGTCTGGAAACCCCCTTGTTCCCAGAGAAATGTGAAGGGTGAGTATTAGCTATTTGCAATCATGTTTTCTCTAAAACTGCACTTAATGCAGGGGAATCTGTTGTGGTTCATACCCAACCTCTTGGTATATATATGTAATCAAATGGTTGTAGGGGGCTGGAAAAGAGGACCGATGGTGAGTAGTTGATAGTCTCATGCAAACCAATTTCATGTAATTTTGTGAGCTAAATTCTATAATGCCAAAGCACTCGTGTTTTGAGTAATTTCGTGTGTTTGTCCAATTTATAGCTCTGTAATTTCTATTGCAGCGCAAGCCAATTGGGAAGGGAGGACCCCTCAATATGGCCAACACTGCAATTTCATGTAAACCAATTTCATGTAATTTTGTGAGCTAAATTCTATAATGCCAAAGCACTCGTGTTTTGAGTAATTTCGTGTGTTTGTCCAATTTATAGCTCTGTAATTTCTATTGCAGCGCAAGCCAATTGGGAAGGGAGGACCCCTCAATATGGCCAACACTGCAATTTGTTTTATTAGTTAGGTAGATTTGATTTTCTATACATGCTTTCTAATTTAGCGTTTCCCATTCTCAGTGTTGTTTGCAAGCTTTTATTACATGACTTTTACTTAATTCTCTCAGAGTTTCTGTTTTCCTGTCTTTTGAGTATGAATGATTCTTTTCAGTTCAACGGGAGGGGAAAATCATACAGTTCTGAATCAACGCTTAAAGCATGAAGCTTGTATTATTATTCTAAATATTTTAAGCATATCTACTATTGAAAGAATAAAATTCGGTGTATCGCTTAGTATATTGTAGGGCAGTTGTGTCTCAATTGGCCATCGATTTAGAAAGAGTGTCTGTATTATTTTCCTTCAAGCAAGGATGTACTTAATTTAATTAGGGTCATTTCACTCACTGATATGTCGGCATAAGTTACAAATAAATTACAGAAAAATGGATTAAAAGAAATTAAGTACAGTAAGCGTTAAATTTAAATTACCTCAGCAGCTCCTGAAACGTGCACCATTTTGGTTAAAATCAGATGGTGTTAACAGAATGCTAAGAAAAGAGGATTTTCTCTAGCAAGAAGCCCATCTTATCGATTTATCTTCATGAGCATGAAGTGGCCTTTCTTATCAAAATTCATTTGATTTCCAATTTTATGACATTTACTTACAAGGTCTGATTAAAGCTAAATGCTGCTATCTCACGTATAACATATTCTTTTCAGAATTAGTGGTATCAAGACATTTAGTCAGTGTGTGCCAGCATTAGTTAGAGCTGTTCTGTAACTCTCTTTATGACTATTAAAGTTCAAAATTGTTTTTACTAGAGTTTGGAACGATATCCCAGACGTTAAAAGTATGATAGTATTATCCTTTGAAATGCGTTGTGCTGGATGGATTGTACTCGTTATGTAGACTAACGAAGGTTTGGCATCGCTGAAATACAACAGAAAATTTACAGTTTCCTTTATATTATTTCTTCATATGGTTTGGATCAAGTATCCGAGTTCGCCCTCATGTTTGCTAGAGTTCTCTATATTTGTTTTTATTAGACGTAGGAAGGAGCTTGCCTTTGTTCTCGAGAACCATCATTCCTAGACATTATAACCATCATTCCTAGACATTATAGAAAAGAAGGGTATGTTATCATCTTAGCATGATTTGCCGAGCACGTTTAAAGTCTGGAGCAGCAGAATAGCATATATAATTATACTCGCATCCCTACCTTTAATTATTTTTGACTGGTTCAAATAGAGATTATCATAGTTATCTATTTCACTTTTATTGGGGTGCTTTTTGTGTTTGATGGATTGTCCATTATATCTATTTTATTGTTAATTCTATGCGCTATTAGATTCCTCCATAACAGATCCCGACTCATTCAGTCAACTCTGTTGTACCCCTGTCGACTTAATCCACTAACAGTGGATCAGTGATTTCATAGCTCAATTTCTCTAGCCTTTCTAAAACACTACTTTCATAGTTAATCCAACTTATTCCTGTCATACACGCTCTAAGACTCATATATTTAACTTTCCTTTTCCTTCGACTTCTGATTATTTATCTGCTTGCAATCCTATATTGAAGATGATAGCTAAAAATGTGGACAACACTCCTAGTGGAAAAAATGATTGACTCATAGAGCAAGCACCCACTCGATAATGAAATGAAATGCATGAACATTTCAATGAGATCCTTGCTCGTTTCACCAGTTCATTTGGCCCGAATTTGGGTAGGAACCTGACGAGAAATTCCTTTGACAAGGTTAGCCCCTTTAAGGTACATATGAACTTGGATATGCCAAACTTGGAAGGGAAGATCGATGCAAAATCTATAGATAATTGGATACAACAATTAGAATCCTAATTCGCTATGAATCATCTTTCTGATGCTAAAAATTCACCCTCGCATCTTTGAAGATGTCGACTTTTGTACATTGCCAGTGGGGAAATCTATCAACCAAATTCGAGGAAGATGACAACTCCATAGATACATGGGAAAAATTCGTTGAACATGTTAAGAAATAATTTCATCCACCCAAGTACATGGAATAATAGTTGTAGATGTGGCAGCAGTTGAGACAATGGAAGGATCAATTTGTACAGGTTATACTGATGAATTCCACCGACTAATGGTTCGACTTGTTGTTAGGGAGGAACATAAGTTACTTTTCCTAAAATATATTATTAGCGGTTTGGCTCCTTATATCCAAAAATAGATGGAATTCCTCATTATTGGCACTCTTGCAGATGCATTTCATTATGCCATTAAGCTTAAAATAAAACTAAAAGTGAAAGGACATTTTTCGACCACACCGGCTAGTCGATCTTTTGATAAGAAATATCAATAGACTGTTGACTACGACAAGTCCAAATGTTCTTCTTAGACTACTCGCCAAAATTTGGAACATGGTAAAAATCCTTTCAAGAAAGACAAAGGAAAATCGAGTAAATAACCTCCTCTAGGGAAATGGTGTAACTACCACAATTCAGCTTGACATCACGCATCAGAATGCAAACCTCAGAAGATATTCTTAGCGCAAATGTTTACTTTCGACTCAACCGACAAATCTGTTGTGGAGTCTGACCCCGACTCTTCGACTTTAGTAGCATCAAATTCGACATCCCTCATGAACTTGGCTATGATTGATGAAGAGGAAAGAGAATGACTATTCCATACAAAAATATGGGTCCAAGACAACCCATTTCATTTTATTATGGATAGTGGTACTCAAAAGAATTTTTTCTCTGAAGACATTGTAAAGAAATTGGGTCTTGTTACTACTCCTCAATCGCAACCTTACAACATCGGTTGGATGAAGGATGGACAAGAGCTCAGGATCACATGACAATGCAAGTTATTGTACTTTATCAAGCCCTTTCGATATGAGTTCCTTTGCAACATTGCACTACCTATGGTAGCCAACATACTATTTGGTAAACCTTATTTATGGGACATACATGGAAAGTATCAAACTAGACCTCAGAAAGTGATTGTCAAAATCGAGGATCAATGGTATGGAATTCCTTAATGTCAAACCACACCAACAGTCGATATGGTTTCAACAAAGCAAGCCAAAAAGTTGATCAACCATGCTCACAAATTTATGCTGCTAATGATCAAACCTCAACACTCTCAAAATACCACCATAACTAGTCATCTCTCCACAAACCATGACTCTCAACAGCAACAACAAGTTGATAGAGTACTTGAAGAATACCAATATGTGTTCAAAGATCCAACTGGAGTACCACTACATTTCCAGGTAAAACACTCCATTGATTTTGTTCCTAGTTCTTCACTACCCAATTCATATGTTTACAGAAGGTCTAGAAAATGAAGTAATCTGCAAACAAATCCAAGACTTGATGGACAAAGGGCATATTTGACCTATCTCCTCTCCTTATGGAATTCCAGTCATCCTAGTTCCTAAGAAATATGGGACATGGTGCATGTGCATTGACTATAGGGCTCTCAATAATATTTCAGTAAAGAATAAACATCTTCTTCCTATAATAGATGATTTACTTGAGTATTTGAAAGATGCTAATTCTTTACCAATATCAACCTCAAGTTGGGATACCATTGACTTCCCATAGAGTCCTCAGATGTATGGAAAACTACTTTGAAAACTAGGGAAGGGTTATTTGAATGGTTAGTCATGCCTTTTTCTCTATTCAATGCAGTTGTGACTTTTATGAGATACATGAATGATGTTCCTCGACCTTTTGCATGCAACTGTGTCATAGTTTATCTAGAGGACATCCTAATTTTTAGCAGGTCATGGGATGAACATATGCAACAACTTCAACAAGTGCTTAATGTTCTCTGATAGCACAAGCTCCATTTAAACATGGAGAAATGTTCTTTTGTAATGACAAGTATCAAATGCTTGGGCTATGTGATCAAATCAACAGGTATTTGAGTTGGCCAAGAAAAGATACAAACTATCAAGGAATGACCCGCTCCAAGAAACATTCAAGAACTAAGTAGTTTCTCTATTTTGGTAAATTTTTACAGCAGATTTGTGTTGGGATTCATCCATATAGCTTGGACCCTAAATCAATTGATGAAGGGAGGTGGAAAGATAGTTTTTAGATGGAATGCAATGCAACAACAAGATTTTGAGCAGCTCAAGAACAAGCTTTGCACCACTCAAGTGCTTGTGCTACCTGATTTGCATCAGCCATTTGAAATTGAGACCGACGCATCCGACTATGCCTTGGGAGTTGTGATCACATAAGTAGGTCATCTAGTAGCATTCCATTCAGATACTTTCAGTGATAATGTTTGTAAGTATTCAACCTATGAGAAGGAATTGTATGCCATTGTACAAGCTCTCAAGCAATGGAGACATTACACTCTAGGAAAAGAAACAATCGTCCATACCGATAATAAGCCTCTACAGTCCTCTCCATCACAATATAATCTTTAGACAATAAGACAAATCAAGTGGATTAGTCACCTACAACAATTTCAGTTGGTAATTAAGCATCAGAAAGGTAAAGCCAATGCAACAACTAATTTCCTTATCCAATCACCAGTTACTTCACTTCTTACAGTGTTAAGTATGCATGGTTATGACACCATTACTTGGCCTTGAATATATGAAGAAGTCACTAATTTCTCTTCATTATATCGACAACTCTATAAAAGTCATTTGATTGATCTCAACTACCATGTGAAGGACAATCTGTTGAACAAGCTAGGACAACTTTGTGTACCTTATGGTGGGCATAGACATAAGCTCTTTTGGGACACACACTACAACAAAACAATAGGAAATTTTGGAGTGACAAAGACACTCACTATACTCCAAAATTATTTCTAATGGTCTTCGCTTAAGACAGGCATCGACAAGTATATCAAGGCATGCATGGTTTGTGCCATCACCAAGCCACCAAAACAGTGAAAAGGTTTGTACATGCCCTTGCCATTTCCAAGTCGTCCATGGGAATTGATTTCCTTGAACCACCTAACTAGATATCTAGTTACCTGACACAAGCATGATGCAGTCCTGGTAGTGGTAGATAGATTCTCTAATATGGATATCCTCATTCCTTGCAAGAATACCACGAAATAACAACAGATTGGTGAACTTTTATTCGAGAATGTTTGAAAGCACTATGGCTTGCTGACTTCAATCATTTCTGACTTTGATTCCATATTCATTGGTACGTTTTGGACGACACTCTAGAAGCATCTCGACACACAACTATCTATGTTGATCACATTCCATCCTTATACATATGGACATATGGAAGTTTTTTTTTCAGAAGAAAAAATACCAACCTTTGTTATTCATAGAATCAAAAGACATCGTTTACATAGCTCTGACTTGATAGCAGAATACAAATAGAAAACAATCAGCAGTATACTGTGATCATGCCAACCATATTCAGCCAAAACAGATAAACAAGGAAAGTCTGATCATTGCAGACTTTTGTCATCATCCTTGATAAATCAGGTCAGAAATATAGAGAGTAACAGAGGTGATTCCAAGCAGATATTCCTGAGCAGAGCTAGCTGACAGAAAGTCTCAATCATGACAATGAGAGAAAATACAATCAATGCTGATAAATATCAATAGCTGAAATATCAGAGGATAATCAGCAGCTAAAAGAGCACAAAAAAATCCTGTGCTATTACCAATCCATCCAAAGTTTCAGAGAATTTTCCATATCCCATATCCAGATTTTGAGAGACCGTCTGCCAGCGAGTTGTGCTCTCGGTATATATGCTTGAAGATCACCGATGGGGTATGTTGTAGCATATCTCTAATATCTTCGCACCAGTGCCTCAATATAGGAATATCAAGGGTAGAAAGTCTGTTGAGCCATGAGATAATAACCAAAGAGTCACCATATATCAAGTGTATGGGCAGTCCCATAATTAAGCTGACTCTTAAAGCAGCCCAAAGAGCTAATAACTCCGCTCTGGTATTCGTACTACTTCCACAGCCCATAGAGAAACAATAAAAATGATTATCATTCAGATAAATCACAAAACCTGCACCTCCCAATTTATTTGCAGCGGCCCCATCAAAGAAAGCACATGGACATTTCTTCAGTGGCTTTGGTCCAATAGCTCGGAATTTTTGTACTCTTTGCTTAACTGGATACAGATTTAATAAACTCTCAACCCTGGAGATGAGAGAGTGCTGAGAAGGCTTTATATTTTCAAAAAGACACAAATTCCTGGTAATCCAAATGCACCAGAAAATAAAGAGAGGAAGTTGTCTGAAAGATGCCGACCGATCAATGGTGTTAAACCAATGAACCAGGGAGGAAATAACAGAGTTTTGTAAGGTGGAAGAGCAACCATATCGCGCTTCAAAGTGGGAGAAGATCTTCACTGAAAAAGGACAGGACAAGAAGAGATGTTGTAGATCCTCATTATTCTTCTCACACAGTACACAACGGCTGGGGCCATAAAATCCACGAAGTTGAAGCTGCTCCCAAGTGAGGATTTTACCTTTGATTAGCAGCCAAATAAAACAGGCTAGTTTGGTAGGAATGTTCAGAGTCCAGAGGATATCAAGTGTAGGGTTTCGTTCCTCAAATGTGTAGTTCGCAAGGATATAGTCATATCCTTTGGCTGCACTTATCATGCCCACAAAGTTGCTGTGCGACCATAATAGCTTATCACAATGATCACTGAGGCGAATTCTGTTATATTCCAGCCCTTTGATGTAAATTATTCCAGAGATATTTCCACTCTCCACCTAAATCAAGTTCCTCTGCTGTAAACCAGTAACCGATAGCAAAAGGGGTTTTATTCCTTGCTTGTGAAAAAGCATTGATCCCTTAATCTTCAAGATAGGCTCTTAAGTCAACAGGAAGTATATAAGAGTTACTCAATCCCACTACAGGATCAACTCCCAAACGAATGTCAGATCCGTTGCCCACTTGCCAAATGATTCCTTTACCTATCCAAAGCAAGGTTTTGAGGAAACTTTTCCAGATGATCGAGGAATGCTGTAAAAAGAAACATTTTTCTCTAAGCCAAGTGTGAAGTGGCAACTTCTTCATATATTTAACAGAGAGGAGATGATGCCAAATTCCATCGCTATTGAGAGCAGTCCAGAAGCTCTTCAATCTCAGGGAAACACTGAAACTAGGGAGGTGCTTGATACCCCATCCCCCTGCAGAGATGGGTCTAGCAAGAAGTTGCCAGTCCACGAGATGAAAATTATTATTTTGTGGAGAGGAGCCCCAAAGGAAAGAGAAAATTAATTTTCTGAGTTTGTCGAGAATGGAGGATGGAATTAGAACAAGGGCCATCCAGTAGACTGGTATGCTCTAGAGGACAGATCGAATGAGGACAAGCCGACCTCCCATTGATAGGAGCCTGTATGTCCAATGAGAGATACGTTTCTCAAACTTAGAGATAATCCAATACCAGTCTTTGACAAGATAGCCTGAGGGTTTGAGGAAATATCCCAGATAGTTGAAGCCATGGTTAAGGTGGGCAAATCTGCACGGAAGTAAACCAGTGATTCTGCCAAGGAGGGATGCATCCAAGTCATTATGAAGAAAACATGATTTTGCAATATTGATGCACATTCCAGAGGCCTCACAAAATGAGTCAAGAATAGCTTTGAAAGAAATCCACTCCTCAAAAGTACCCAGACCAAAAAGTATAACATCATCTACAAAAAGTAAGTGGGTGAGATGTAAATGAGAAGAGATCTTTATCCCTTTTATTTTTCCATTCCTTTTAGCATCTTCAATCAGGAGGCTTAGACCTTCAATGACAAGAATGAATAATAGAGGAGACAAAGGGCAGCCCTGCCTGATTCCACGAGAAGCCTGAAAGAAGGAGGAAGGAGATCCATTGACAAGGACTGCGAAATTTGCAGATGAAATGCAGCCCATAATCCAGTTCACTCCCACCAGAGGAACCCCGATTTGAATAAGTAAAAGATGGATATAAGTCCAGTTAACCCTGTCAAAGGCCTTTGATAAATCCAGCTTGAGAATGAGAGCACATCTCTTTTTTGTTTTTACAGAATGAAGGACTTCCTGAGTGATTGCTATGGGTTCTAGGATCTGACAGTTTTTTAGGAAGCCAAACTATTGAGAGGAGATAGAGGAGTCTAAGAAGGGCTTCAGTCTCAAGGCCACTACTTTTGAGATCAGTTTATAGCCGAGATTACAGAGGGAAATGGGCCGAAAGTCAGCAAAAGTAACTGGGTGCTCATTTTTAGGGATAAGAGCAAGAAAGGTGGAGTTAAGAGCAGGGTCCACACTACCCCGAAGCCTTGAAGATTCCACCATCTTAACTAGGAGAGGTCCCAGCATATAAAAAAAAATGCAAGTAGAATTCAACGGTCCAGCCATCAGGGCCTGGAGCCTTGTCTTTTTTGAATGACTTAAGGGCTCTTTCTACTTCTGAGAGAGAGATAGGATTAGTAAAGACCTCTGTTTCATCCTGGCTGATAAAGGAGGGAAAAAGACGGATAACCTTTAGCTGAGTAGAGAGGTTAGTCAAATGATCATCCACAAAAATATTTTTAAAGTAACGAACCCCAAGAAGTTTGAGGCTCTGATCATCCGAGACCCAGGATCCCTCCTCATCTTGTAAATGCCAGATGGCATTCTGGTTCTTTCTAGCTGATGCCACAGCATGGAAAAATTTTGTGTTTGCATCCCCATTCTGGGCCCAGGAGACTCTGCTTTGTAGTCTAGCAGAATTCAACTCATGATCCAATTTTTTTTGAAGATCAGCTTTGAGGGTATTTAGTCTACTGTGCTGATCAGTACTTGGAATAGCAGATTGAGAGAGATTTAAAATAGAACAAATTTTTTCCTCCAAGCAGGCAGATTGTTCCTTCATCTTTTGAGCTTCTTTTTTTGTCCAGGGCCTCACATTTTCCTTAAGAGAGCGAAGTTTGTATGATATAACCTCCATATCATCCAGCTGTTCATTCACTTGTATATTAGGCCATTCAGATCGAATCAAATGGTTAAAGTCCTCATTCCTTAACCAAGTGTGATTAAATTTAAATGGGTAAGCACATGAGTGATGAGATGACCATTCAAGCAAAATAGGGAAGTGGTCAGATATTCCACTTCGGTGAGCCCAAACCCTATGTCTGTTGAGAGAGTTCATGAGCTGAGTGGATAACAGAAAGCGATCAAGTCTTTTAGAGATGCCTTCTTCCCCCATCCTACCATTCCTCCAAGTAGGTCCTGCAGAAGAGGGGGCCATATCCACTAGATGATAGTCAGAGAAGAGTTTGTTAAAAAAAGGGCCCAGGGGGTCAAGTTGAGCTTTTTTGCCCCAAATCTCAGAGGAATTAAAAGTAAAGTTCAGATCTCCTACGAGGATAAGGTTTGGTAGCAAGAGCAGGCCACCCAAAGCCACGGCATTCCAATAGGAGTCACGATGCAGGTAAGGGCCATAGCAATTAAGGATGGAAAGAGAGCAGGTCGAGCCTCGAATCGAAGCTTTTAACAAAATGCCTGCAAGAGTATGAAAAACTTTACATTTAAAGAACTTAGGATTCCAGCCAGAGAGGATTCCCCCTGAGAGACCATTTGAACTAAGGGCACAAAACTCCTTGCCCAGAAACAACTTGGAAAAAGCAAAGAGGGCTGGGTAAGAGCTGGTCATAGTCTCTTGGAGGAGAACAATATCAGGAGAGAGGGACACAAATAGTTGACGAAGTCTTTTTTGTTTGGAAATACCTCCTAAACCTCGAACATTCAGAGATAGAATACGCATTAGGTATCAAAAAGAAGAGGGGTCGAGGCTCTAAGGACCCTTTGGGGGGAATCAGCAGACTTACGCGCAGCATTTTTAAGTCGAGTAGATAAGGGTGTGTACGGGGCGGATTCAGATATCTCAAGTTCAGAAGGAGACTTCTTTTTTTTCTTTTCCCCCCTCCTTCTCGTTACATTCTCGAATCGAATGGATTCAAGGGGTAGAACTGATGGAGATAAAGGAGTCTTGTCAGAAAAAATGCTCAAGTATTTTTGTAATCCTGGATCAGCAAAATATGGGGAGTTGACAGGACTGAGGTGGGGAGAATCCAAGGTTGGGGGACCCGAATTTACAATTGGAGGGAAGTTCGAATCGGTGAAAAGGGGGGCAGTGGAGACTACTTCCGGAAGCTGAGAGGTAGAGCCCACAGGCGGGTCAACAACGTGACCAAGGGCATCTAAGTCCCGAGAAAGGTGGCAGGGAGTGGCCGTCAAAGAAGGAGGGATAGGCGGAAATAAGGAAGGGGGATGATCAAGAGTCAAAGGTGGGGAGGTCATCAACAGAGGGGGATTGTCAGATGAACGAGGAGGGGAACAGGACAGATCAATACAAGGGGGAGGAGAAATCGGTGCCGGAGGAGGTGCGAAAGAGGATGAAGGGGTTCCTAATACCAGAGAATGAGTAGAGTTACAAGACAACTCTTTCCGGGGATGAGGATGAGCCGCCACCAAAGGTGTAGTAGAAGGTTTGGGTGTGTCTCTCTTAAGACTCCAAGAGTCCAGCAACGCTATTTCAATATCACTTGCATCTTCATAAAGAGAGCATGCATTTTTAAGAAGATCAGTTGAAGAAATAGGAGGGTTCAATGGCAAACTTACCCGGGTATCCTGTTGATCTGTGGAGATAGGTGAAAGTGCTGCCGATAGAGGGCGTTGAGACGGGACAGCTGAGGCTTGTCGAAAAGACGGGCATGTTCGTCACAGATGGTCTGTATCCCAGCAGATACTACATCTGAAAGGGATGCCTAAGTAGTCAAGCCGCTGAGCAAATAAACGATCCTGACAGAGAATTTCAACCTCAGCTGGAAGACCTTTCGTAATGTCCATCTCCACTAAAATGCAGGCTATCCTCTTATCATAGACATTCATAAAATCGTCTTCAACAGCCACAAAGCGTCCTATTGTATTCCCTATGCCTTCCAGTAAAGAGCGATTCCACAACGGGAATGGTAACCCAGGCATCAGTGTCCATAAATGGCGCTTTTTTATCCTCTCACGAGCAGGATCAAAATGAGTATGCCATCTGTCTAAGACAAGAGAGCCCTTGCCTACTCGGTAAAGCATGTTAAGGACAGTAGTGGCATGTTCATCCTCAAGAAATACAAATACTATCCATCCCCTAACAAGAAGGCTGATAGCAGGTACATAGGTGAGGAAGGGCTTCCAATGCTCTGAGGCCCACGCGAACCAGTCTTTTTTTTCCATAGTAGCATATTCCAATCTACCTATGAGCGCTCGCGAGCATAAATCTTCCACCCTGTCAAGGTAAATGTCACGACCCACTACGTAGCGGAGCTTCCCTTCCAGAATCTTCTGTGCCTTTGCCGTCCTTCGTCGCCGGAAGCGCAAAGTGCAATGATCTGCCAGGGTGTCGAGTTGCCCATCATGGGTTTCCGACATGATATGAAGAAGGGGAAGACTGAGAAGGTTCTTCTAGTCAACAAATACCCGGAAGCAACAAAAGGATAACCATCATGTGTCACCCGCACATGCAAGCTAACCTAAAGGTAAACCCTAGAAAGGGTAATGAGAAACCCCAGAGGTTAACAGTCTACAAAGAGTCAACACATGAAGCCAAATAATAGCCTATAAAGATAGTAACCACCACAAGATCGACAAGATACAGACAATCCCCGCAAACCCAGGTCTAGTTCCACAAAACAAATAGTGCCTATCGAACAAAGAAAGGAGACAAAAACAATTATGCTACCACAGCTGTCGTGGTATGGACAAAACCCTAGTTGAGGATACCAGGGTTACTCCTCCACTGAAAACAGACAGTCAATAAAGGACAGAAAAACGAACTCCGGGATAATTGGAGAAGGTTCTTTTGTCAGTTTCCAAAGATCCAAAACGGTGACGCAGAAAGAAGGGTGACAGATAAAAGCAAAAACTGTGACTCAAGACCATAAACCCGTAGCTAAGCCATAACTGACAATTTATTTATTTATTCCCACTTCTTTTAGGCTGGTTGGTACTAGTCCTCAGCTTTGAGGATGGACTCTAGTCGTCGGCGGTGGCGAGGGAAGCAAGACAAGTAAATAGCCAGCAATCACAGAGAAACAATGCGTGGATTCAAGGATAGATAAACCGAGAAGAAACGATATAGAAGCCAATGTACCAACAAGCTCAGAACAAACAGTGCGATACCAGGAATGCAAGCCCAGAAAGAAAATGAAAACATAAACCAAAGAGCAGAGAGAGAGGATGCCTGAGAAAATGTTTATGGAAGTTGTGAATAACATGGTAGTACAATTGCTTCGTATGTACAACCATAAGCATTGCATAACATGGGATGAAAGCCTCCCATACATCCAACATACCTATAATCGAGCACATCGTAGTTCTACAAGATAGAGTATGTTCGAAGTCTATTATGGATTTCAACCCTAAGTTCCTATCAACTTGGTCAACCGATCGGCTAGATTGCTTGACACCGACCATGAATAATGAGATATTGACAAGGCATTCAAGTTCAAGGATTAGGTGTGTGAGATTCAGAAACAAGTACACGAAATGTTGGAGTGAACTAATTGAAAAACCAAGTCCTGACACGGTAAGTATTGCATTCCTC
Organism: Pseudotsuga menziesii; assembly: GCA_001517045.1. Lineage (NCBI taxonomy): Eukaryota > Viridiplantae > Streptophyta > Pinopsida > Pinales > Pinaceae > Pseudotsuga > Pseudotsuga menziesii. The sequence goes on from LPNX010615308.1 coordinate 17,333, forward strand.
ATTCATTCAAAATTAGGGATAAGGTCTGGTTGCATCTTAAGAAAGAAATATTTAGTGGCCCGTATAGGAATTTGAAGCCTTTATGATATGGTCCTTATACCATTCTTGAGAAAATGGGGAAACATATTTTAAGCTTAACATTCCACCATACCTGGGTTTGCATCTAGTATTTAATGTGGACTTGCTTCAACAGTATTTTTCGCCATTATTGGAACATATCGAATCACAGTCAACAGATCCAGAAGACATACATCCATATGTTCAATATCCCCTTACTATTGACACCATTGTTGGACAAAAAACACACCATACAAGGACATAAACAATTCCCTTATTTTAGGTGGCTAAATCAAGACAACTCCCATCTCAAGAAAAGTGGTATCCTCTCAATGAATTGGAGCGCAAGTTTCCTCATTTGCATGAGCAGGAAATGGGGACCATTTCCACTTAAGGGGGGAATTCTGATCCATACCAAGACTCGACTAGATCCATTGACTATTTCCTAGTCCCATCGACTCTTTGCTCGGATCCACGACTCAATTTTCTCAACATATCAGTTGATTCGATGACTCAGTCGACTAGCATACATGCCCAATGGATCATCATTCTTGTCGACCGTACTTGGTTATTCCACCACATGTCAGATGACATTCTGAGTAGTCAGAAGGTAGTGGAAATGCCATCAATGTGCCAACAATGTCTCTTGATCTTCTTCTAGCTGATGAATGCGAAGAAGACGAATGGTCTCTTAAAATCAGTGTAACTATTTTCTTTGTAACTGAAATGCAACGGATTGTCACCCAAGCATCCCTCAGATTGTATAAATATGTGTAAGCTCAAAATGAAAAGGGATTTTGGTTCTCTACTCTTAAAATTGTACTAAGACGAGTTCCCAAAGAGAAGGATCAATTGGTTCCTAACGAATCCTACACAGTGACCTCCATGTATGTAAACGAGTCTTTTGACTCACTACATCCTTTGGATTACAGATCAAGGAGACTGACCACTCACGATGACTGCTCAATACAACCATAGTTTTCACCCTTGGGGTTTCTCCATTATCAATGCTTGTCTCACATCATTTTGTGTTTGGTATTGTCTATTGATTTGAAGTTGTTTCATGTTTTATGGATTTTCCATTATATTTGTTTCATTGTTAATTCAATGCGCTATTAGTTTCCGCCATAACAGGGCCCGATTCATTCAGTTGACTCCGTTGTCCCCCTGTCGACTTAATCCATCTTCAATGGATAAAACCTCAACACATTGGTTACTTTGGGAACTATATTTCTCCAACAAGGAAGTGACCCATTTCAGATCACCTCCAAAAACATCAAGACTGCATAACTTTCTTTTAAGTATTGGAATCTTCTCATATCAAGGATATAATCCTTCCTTTCTCAATATGAGTTGTCTACTTTCCATGATTCAATGCACTTATTTGCAACTAACAAACTAGATACCCTTCACAATCTACAGATGTTGAAGTACTTAAACATTTAAATTGCACTGTCCAATGACGAGCATAACAACAACCATGTTCCCTTTATGATTGAAGATGAATAATTGGAGCCCAAGTTCTTACTGTACAACAAGCAAAAATTTATGTTGACATCTAATTTGTGGGTTTCAAATGGTCTTTTTAATGGACCACTTGGAAAAATTATCACCATTTTCTACAAAGAAAACCGTAAACACCCACGTCTACAAACATTTGTGGTTGTTAACTTTAGCAAGTATATTGGCCTTCCATGGGATCCACCTATACAAAGGGGGGGTTCATACTCAGTCCCCACTTAAAATGTCATATGCATTGACAATACATAAATCTCAAGGGATGACATTACAAAAATATACAATAGACATTGGTACTATTGAGCACAAGGGCTTACCTTCACTGCAATATCCAAATTCCCTTCCCTGGAGGATCTTCACATCTTTCTAGCATTTACCTTCAATTAGTACAAAATAATGAAGGACAATCCTCATGTCATTGAAAGGAAACACGCAAAGGACTTTCTCCATTTCAAAGTTTTCCATGCTTTCTCCTCTAACAAGTTTAGTTCCTTTGTAACTGCTTCTCAACTTACCAAATGCACTCATTATTACTTCCACCATACATTACATATTTTTTTTACCACTATTAAGTTTTGTAAAATGCTACAAATATGTGATCATAAATGTTTTCAAATATAGATTTCTAAAAAATTTCTTCCATTATGTGACTACACAACTTCTCCCATTTTGGATTCCTGTCTCGATTATAAGTTCTCACCTTTACTCTTTAACATTCTCTACTCTCTTATTTTTATTTCCACTTTACTTAATAGTCATACTTAATTACCAACTACCTTTTCATGTGCAATACACTGCATCTCTCTCATCTTTTTTATTTCCCTTTATGCAGACCTTTTCTTCTCATTCAAGCTACAAAAAGTTCCCACCTCCCATGCAACAAAAAAAACAAATATCTCATGTGGCATATCTCCCACAAAAGAGAAAACTCCACTCATCATTATGTACAGGACCACCCCTTCACTCCACACATCCATTTCTTCATTGTAATCCTTCCCTCCCAACACCTCCAGTGCTACGTAATACATAGTACCCACAATTCCTTGCATCAATCCTTCACCATAAATTAATATGAGAGTTTCAACCATGGGATCCATCGATCCACACCCAAAAAATTCAGGACCACCCCTTCACTCCACACATCCATTTCTTCATTGTAATCCTTCCCTCCCAACACCTCCAGTGCTACGTAATACATAGTACCCACAATTCCTTGCATTAATCCTTCACCATAAATTAATATGAGAGTTTCAACCATGGGATCCATCGATCCACACCCAAAAAATTCATAGATTTGTATGATTGCCAAAGAAGCAAGCACACTAAGCATACCTAGAGAGAAAGAAGAGGACTCACCAAAGTTTGCAAACTTGATTTTACCTATTTCCAAAGAGAATGTTGTTAGGTTTAATATCTTAGTGGGCGATTCCCATGGACACCACACCAAACAAGAGGATTTCTATATTTTAATATTATTATATTTCAGTTTCTTCTCACCTCAATGCTCTACGAACGAAAAAGCAATTAATTTAATTACTCCAAGTTTCCAATGGTCAATCAACTTGGTTCAAAATCTAAGATAATGATTTTGGTATTAAATTTTTTTATTATCAAAATAATGAAGTGCTCAAAATCACCAAATTCACTAGGTATATGATCCACTTTGTTCTACTATGCAAAATTAATTCCTTCTGTATAAAATATTATATCAATTAACTTTTAAATAATAACATTTAACAAGTAACATAACCACATTCTATGTTTCAATTTATCTTATACCCAAAAGTAGGAATTGCTAAACTCACAAACCTAAAGAGCACATATAACTTGCTAACTTCTGATTGCATGTTAAGGTAGCAATATCGGTACCAAGAATATAAGGCACCTGAGTGGGCCCAATGGTTAAGAGCATGTGTTATCTCCGAGGAGGTCATAGGTTCAAAACCGGCGGGGGGTAGGGATGCTTAATAGCCCGTTGTGACAAGGTTAGAAGGGTAGGCGACCCCTGGGATAGGTGCCCACCTCCGTGGATGTGGTACCGGGACGTCTCGGCCCCTGCTAAGTCACAAGTTTCTGGTATATCTGACTTGCGGGCTGTTGGATATATCCTTGGGAGGTTGCTATTCCCATGGTCAAAAAAAATATCGGTACCAAGAATATACTACAATATAAATTCTTATCGTGCTTTAATAAACACAGTTATATAAGATGGAGTCCAATTACAATTTAACACATAGATATAAAACTACAATTATATTACAATTTAACAAACATAATTACACTATCTAAGATTTAATTCCAGTTCAAATATGCAAATATCTTAACTATAATTATGTGTCTATTAGAACATTAATTAGAAAAAAAAGGATATGTATCATAGTCTGTAATTTCAATGTGATTAGAGAGTTCATATACATAAACTACATTTAAATTGTATTTGAGTACAATCAATGTAACAACACACTTCTACAGGCTATATATTTTTTTCCAACTTCCATGGTCTATATATATTTATAAAGTGTGATTTTTTATTTCTAACTTACATATTTTAGAAATCACAACAGTTGTATTTTGAGTCTACTTAATATTAACTAGCATAGCAACAAGCAAAGTGGCGGATGATAGACTCAACTAAGGACTTAGTTTTATGGAGATGGCTAACTATAAAACAAAGGCTAAACATTAAAGATTGTTATAGTTATCCATTTATGGTATAACATAAACATTAAACTAATTAATATAAACATAAAACAAATACTATTTAATTATGTTAATATGCATTTAGATATTATCTCAGACTTTGGACCTGCTTGAACGGATCAAGAAGATTAACCCAAGTATAATAAGTGTACATGAAGGATTCATTTCATGGTAATCGTATCTTGTTATTGCTAAAATGCATCTTGATTAAAATTTAAATGCTAGTAAATAAAAAAAACTGATATGAAAAAAACAAAAACAATGCTAGTAAATAAAAACAAAAACAAAAACAAAAAAACAATGCAAGTTTTTGGTTGTATAGATTGTAGAAAACTATTGAACTCTTATGCATGAAATACACAAGATCTCCATGGGCTTTGTGGCGAGTTTGCCAGAGAATATCTCCATGGGATTACAATTAAGATGGGAAAGTAAATTTTTTTATAGAGTTTATATTTGAAGCATTAAAACTCATATTTGGAAGGGAAATTTATTAATGATTAGTCGATTATGAGGTATTTACTAGTGGGTGTCTTACGCGGAGTCCTACCCAATGGGGGAGCAGCTTGGACACATGAAAGTTGTGGTGTTTTGTCTCTTTCTTGTGACTCAATTTTCACAATTGATTACATCACTTTGTGGTGTAATTACACCATAAGCGAATTCATTTCAACATTGGTGTGGTTTTAGTATTTTTATTTTTTATTTTATATATAATTATTATTTTTAGTAATAAGATTGATTAAAATGAGAATATTATTTTTAAGGGATTCTGATTTAAGGAATTAATATGGATGGTTGCATGTTTTAATTGAATTGTTATTGTTTTAAGGTTAATTGAATCATTTCAAGTTTATGCAAACCGAATTAACAATCCTTGTTACCCATGTATTGCATCCTACTAAGAGGGTTCACTCAATTTTAAAGGATAACAAACTCTTTCAAATTATGTTAAGTTTTACTTAAGAAGTTTACGAATCGATATGGATGTCCCTCTCTGTTCTATCTTCGGCCCTGGAATAAATTGGATTGATGCAACCAAGGTTTTTTTACTAATGATACTAGCAAGTTTTCAATAGTACACTAGCAAGTTTCTGGTGCTTTCTCTTGAAACTAGAGAGACTACAACTAATGCTGAATTTTATAATATGTTGCAAAATGAGAGTAAGTTGTAAATTGCATTCCACGATGTTACCAAACGCAACAGTCCCACAAGTGAAAAGATTAAACAAAAGATCTTTGTGGAGATGCAACCAAGAATGTTGTCCTTCAGTCAAGTCTCACTGCTCATTGAACCTGCAACCCATGACGACCATGTAGAAGTAGAGGTAGAGCTATAGAATTCCCATGACCATAACCCATGAGAGTTGATGATTAAGGGTGGCACCACACTACACAGATGATGAGACATGTCTCGGGTAGTCTCTCCGCCCTTGAAGTTGCAAGCATATTCGCTTGTTAAATGCTTCGGGGAATGTAATTTCGAGGAGCACAACAACAACAACAACAAGAAGAATGTTGGTTACTTTGAATGGCATGGATGGTAGGGTTATTCTGATGTCTTGATTTTTCAAATCCAGTACTTTGCTTCAAAGTTGGTAGAAAGTCAGCCGAATGATGGGCCTTTTTATTTTGAAGTATCTTGTTGTTCTGATTTGGAGAGCTGCCAAGAAGCAATCGAGCTCATGTACTTTATGCAGGGGAACACTCTAACACTCGCTTCCATTGGAATTATTGAGGTATACACTTTTTGTACTTAATTCTTGTTTCCTTTTTCCTTTCAAGCCATGTCGCCATGACTTTGAAGGAATTTTCACATTTAGATGGGTATACACAAGCGAAAAATTGAATAAAATCTCACAAGTAATGTTTATAGAGGTAGAGAGTACTAACTTTATTAGCTCCATCGATGAGATTAACAAACAAATAACCAAAAGAAGAATGTATATTCACTTAAATAGTTTTATTTAACGAACCTAGTATAGACTATGAAAACATTTGAGTTTCTTCACTTTACAAATCATTACATGTAGGAAGTGGGTGCTCTATTTATATCAAGCACTTGCTTGTGAATGCTACCCCTTCCCAGGTTGAGAAAGAATTCAAGGAGTTTGGGACAATTAAGCCTTTTGGTGTTCAAGTTAGGATTATTTTTATGCCATTGATATCCCAAAGTAATTGATTTTGTTTGCAACAAGGAGGATTCTGTTATGGGTTTGTTGAAGATGCTAAATGGGAATAAAGAATGCTTCCTTAATACTTTTTTGGTGTTGCTCAATCAACCTCACGATTTGATGGAATGCTACCTACACTTGCATTACCGTTCACAATGTCTCAATTAGTACGTTGGTTGAAATAGGAGTTAATGAAAGTTTACAATGTTATAGGACAATCCATGTTTGTTCACAAGTCTCAATCAATATGATGGTTGAAATAGGAATGAATGAAATTTTACAATGTTATAAAATACTCAAAGTAATGTAGTACAATTATAAACAATCCGATTTTGTGTAGTGATTTGGTAATTGAGGGGGTTCATATCCTCTACAAGGAGCATACTCACTAGGTTGCCTATGCAACTGCACACAATCCTCACAACAGAGTAACCACAATACATTTGGGTGACCTTGAGCTTAGGATTGTATTTGGCCAAGTTGGTGACAAGGAAGAGGCAATTGTTGTAGCAACATTTCATTAGCCAGCTTGTGCATGTGTCATAGGAATCAATCTCCTCCATGATAATGGATTATGAACTAGTGCATTGTGTGTAAAAACATTTTTGCAAGATGTATATATAGATGTGCACAATGGATGCATTGTATTCTTTTTGCTTTACCTTATACATTTTTGGAATAGCTACAACAACCACAAATCTATATATAATTACTAGACAAGTTTTTTTTGAAAGGTTTTAGCTTGCTTTTCTCATACCTACGAACACTGTAGATTTTCTTCAAAAATTTAGGGCCTAGGCATTCCAATTATATGATACAAAATTTGTGTAGCCTCTATAGCAAAAACACAATAACTACTTTTAGCCTTTTTACAACTAAGTATTTTCCTACTAAGAGGCACACCTATTCCTTTTTCCCAATAACATTAAGATGTAGTGAAAAAAACGAGAGGATACTTGAATATCTAACCATACTATCAATGCTGATGTTGCAATGCGTTCTACTGCGTTCAAGTCAATAAACACCTTTGTTATCGTATTTAGAAGCTATTCATATGTATATATAATCTTATATAGTTTTTCATTATTTATCTTTTATTTTCATATTAAGAAATAAAGATATTATGATATACTTGTTAAATCTGGCCACATCATCCCTATCCAAAACTTAACTTTTCAAATTATATGTACTCAAGTCTAATTTCAGAAGATCCATCCTTTGTTTCTGTATATTTCAATTTCCACATCAAATAGTAGAATCTACATTACCTAAGGATGAATTTTCGACGTTTCATTTCCCCGCTTTGAAGTATGCAATTATTTTTTCCAAGGAGAAAAAGATCGTTTCTTTTGATATTAAAAGAAGAAGGTTACATCTCCGGAAATCAAGCCAACCAACATAGAAAAATAGTCACTCCACCCCACAAAACAATCTGCCATGAAATTGTGTACACAAAACACTGATTTCACAAAGGATACCCCCAATACAAAAAGTAATATTCCACCAGAGTCCAAGAAATATTAGTCCAAAATATATGGCCACAAAGGTATACAGTGCACCCATTCGACATTTGTCAAAAGAAAAGTACAAAAATAAAATACTAGGATTTCGAATCAGAGAACAATACCACTAACTGTAAAAAATTTCGAGGGTAGAAATCCTAAGGGTATACCATCCATAAATTCAACACAAGAACGTTGCCCCAACCTGAGACTGAGTGCCTCCTTGGATAGTCTATCCGCCAGTGAATTATGCTCCATATATATATGTTGGCAATCAAAAGATAAGAAAGTGTCTCTAAGCTCCAAAGTGCGGCTGCAACAGTGCTGAAGATCCAAAACCTGAAGCTTATCAATCTGCATAATCCAGTTAAGGATAGTTAATGAATCTCCCAACACTCTAACACAAGGCAGCCCCATCTCCGAAACCACATAAAGCAAACCCTAGAGTGCCAAGAACTCCGCTCTAGTATTGGTACCAAACCAACAACCCATCAACCCATCTGTAAATGAAAAAAATAATATAGACCATTATTTAATACCATACTCGCACCCTATACCCCATTGGAGCCACACTATAAAAAAAAAAAAACCATTGCAGCAAACACCACCGGTGCTAAACCAATGTTATGGGCTTTTAATTTCCAAACAATAGCTGGAAATTCCGATAAGAGTTTGAGAACCCCCAACTTTACCAAATTTACAGAAGAAGATGGAATCGTTCCTTGCTTTCCATATAAGCCAAATACAAATAAAGGGGAGATAGAATTATACTCTAAGCCAAATACAAATAGAATTATACTTTTATACACTTCTTTACCCTTCATGTCATCATTTCCACCTCGTCTTCTTCGCCTTATTAAATAGTACTTTTTGTTACTTATTCAAGATGTTTCAGTGCTGTTGAGCTCCATTTTATGTAAATTTCTTCTCCAACGGAAGAAAAATGGAGAGCAGTATGGAGATTACAATGAGAGACGGCGGACTGTTGTCCCTCATCTTAACGCAGCTGTCGGACCGGCAGGATCTGCTATCGGCATCCCTGGCGTGCAAAAAATGGAACGATGTGCTCACATGGGCTGCCCACAAGCTCACAATCAGGTCGCGTACAGTTCTCCCTCTTCTTCTTACCCGTTTCAAACACCTTAAGCACTTGAATCTCGCACAATGCTCTGATCAATTGCAGGACCCAGATCTCGAAATGCCCTCCAAGTCCCTTAAAAACCTAATTACATTATCATTAGGGAACCCGGAGCAACCCCAGGAATGCATTTCGAATTTAGGGTTTGTAGGGTTTGTGAAAAATTGTACTCTGCTTGAGCAGGTTGTCTTGTCTTCCATAACCAATTTGTTGGATTACGGCATTGAAGCCTTGGTCAGGGTTTGCAAAGGGCTTAGGTCCCTCAGTCTTGAGAATTGCGGGAATTTGTCTGATGGTGCCCTGGAATCCTTAAAATATTGCAAGAATATCCAAGAATTGAACTTAAATGGTATTTTCCGATTCACTCCATCTGGTTTGTCAAAAATAGGTGAGAGTTGTCCGAAGCTTCTGAAGTTATCATTGGAGCTTGATGATTCTATCGATATTACTTCGGCCCTCAAGACTCTGGCTACCCACTGCCTTCATCTGCAGGAATTGTCTTTGAAATTTCGACGTGGGGACTTGAGGGAGTTATTAGGGTTATCAACTCTGATAGCGTTGCGTATAGATACGGGTCAATGCGATCATGAATATTCTGTAGCAAGCATTGTTGCTGCAAACAGGAACCTGAAAGAATTTGTGTATTATAATTGTGTTTCTCCTTTGAATGATGCTGCTCTTACCGTGATTATACAGAACTGTAGAAACCTCGAGAAGCTTTGGTTGTCGGCTTCCACTTTGACGGAGTCGGCTCTGTTGTGTATAATGGAATGCAAGTCTCTAAAATCCCTTGCACTCGATGGTTTCAGTAGTGAGGGGCAAGGGTTGCCTGCAATTGGTTTGTGCGGGATCCGATTGAAGGAATTATCGTTATCTTTTGCGAAGAAGGTCAGAGATGTGGAATTGGAAACTTTGATGTATTCCAACAAACAGCTTGAGAGAATACATCTAAAATACTGTTCAGGACCATCTTCAAAAGGGTTCTCAATAATCAGTCTCTGTTCTAATCTGCAATTCTTGGATCTCAGTTTTACAGAGGTAGATGACTTAAGCTTGGCTGCTATAGCAGATGGTGCCAAAATGCTGAGGCATTTAAGCTTGGTTAAATGCACCGCTGTTAGTAGTATGAAGATCTTGTCGAATTTTAGGTCATTGGAGTATCTAAACGTCGATCAGTGCCATTTTGTCACCAACGAGGGACTTGGCTCTCTTGCTGTTAGCTGCACCAAGTTATCTCACCTAAACTTAGCATCAACAAGGATAACAGATGATGGCTTATTGCATCTTGTATCTTGCACTATGTTACGAACATTGGAAATTCCTTCCTGCAGAGGGGTCCAAGGCCCTGGTTTGGTTGCAATTGCATTATCCTGTAATTGGATTCAGTACTTGGTCATAAGTTATCAATTCAAGGGCACAACAGTGTTGGAGGAGTTGAGAAAACGGTGTTGCAGGGTACAACTGGAAATGGATCACTTGGATGCCTTTGCACTTTGGTAAGTATATGCATCTGATAGCAGAAGGTAAAAGATGCAGAGGGACTAATTTTTTTTCTGCTTAGAGGCCAACACTCCTGGGACAGAAAAGTATCAAAAAGGCTTGCGAAATGTGATTCATATTACTGTTTACAATATGAATGGATGACGCAGCTTTACTTCCATGTTAATTCCACGCATTTGATGTAGTGGGAGAGAGATGTAAGATGTGCTCGGCAGAAAAAGTTTTTCAATTATTTAAACGTTCTGCAATTTTATATATTCTGCTTGACACTATTCTTCTAGTTGGAATAGTCTCTTCTTTTTTTTCCAAGGAAAACTTCGTTGGGAAATCCCGGGGCACTTCTCCCCACATTTCACAGATGGTACCCACAGATGGTACCCAGTGCGAACCTGTTGACACTGATTACGGGACCTAATCTGTTAGTGACATCCAGTGAGGCACAGAACAGAAGCAGCCATTCCAGGGATGGACCCGGAGACCTCTTGCATGAAAATCAAAGCACTCAATCCTTGAGATAGCATACCGGGCTTGGAATAGTACATTAGCATGTTATAATTTATCTCTATTTGGAAGTGCAATATAAGAATTGTGCATATTATAATGAGTTTGAAGTGCAATATTGGCTTGTAGCCTTGTACATATTGTGTTGAGTTTGAAGTGTAATATTGGATTTGTACATATTGTAATTTGTATTGCTACCCTTTTATGCAAGATTGCTGCTCTTAAAAAAAATTTCCCCTCAATTATGCAGCTGTGTTTTAGATGGTTCTTTTCCCTTTCCAAGGGTTTTGCTCTTCGATATTTTTGTACTCAATTATTCAGCTGTGTTTTAGATGGTCCTTTTCCTACGGCAGCTTGTAGGACCTAATTCTACTGGAGCTTTAATATCAAGCAGGGAATCGTGACAGTATTGAGTAATCTACTTTAGGGAGCTTCTTTGTATCTTCACATTGCTGGTATTGATTGATAGGCCTAAATAATTCTCATTCGAGGCATGCATTCAAGTACAAAAAAAACCCAAGAAGGAAATTATAAACATCATCATGATAAACCCAAGAAGGAAGTGTAAGGAAATCTGTTTTTGAGCGTGGAAGTTTGAATGAATCTGATGTTTTCCCTCGTTCAAAGAAATATTGAACTAAAACCATAAAGAGAAAAGAATTTAATCCTTCAAGTTTTGATGTGACTTTTCTTGGTTCCTTTCTGTCTACCTCTTAAGGAAAGGGGTTACTCCCTTTTCTGATTTTTATTGTCTGTCTAATGCAGAGAGCTTTTAGAGCTGTTAAATGCATTGATACCGCATTGCAATGTACTCAGCTCACAACAATTCTGACACCAAATTGTAATTCCTGATTTTGTATGTGTGATTTAATATGCTCATGTTGTCTCATTCAAAGAAATATTGAACTAAAAAACATAAAAGAAGAAAAACAACTTAATCTTCAAGTTTTCATGCGACTTACCTAAGTTCCTGCCTGTCTACCTCTCAAGGATAAGGGGTGCTCATTTTTTCTGATTTTCATTGTCATTGTTTCAGAGCTCTTATATGCTTTGATACTGCATTGCAATGTACTCAGCCACCTCTTCTACACAAGAGAGCACCAACTCAACCCAAATATCATTCTATTCTTCTACTTGGAGCTCACAACAATTCTGATACCAATTTATAATGCTTAAATTTGATTAGTGTGATTTAATTGGCTTATGTTGTCTTGAGCGACCCAGGAGATGCAAAATAAATCACACACTATGGATTATTATGTACTGTTTGAATCATTACAAAAGAACAACTTGCAAGTGTTACCAGTTCAATAATTAAACACATATATTCCGTCACATTGTGAAGGAACAACTTGCAAGTGTTACGAATTTTAACCATTAAACACATATAAAATCCATCAAATCTTGTACCATATATCCATGGAATATTAATTTGCAAAGAAGCATGAACACATGGAATGGCTACAAGAAATGATTTACCACCCCCTACCACCCCTGTAGGCATCCATTGCAATTATCACCCTTGAGTTAAGTTATGAGGTGACAAGCGCAAGAGTTTTATTTGTTTTCTCTTTGAACACATGGTGATAAGGTAAGTAAGGGTTTTCTTATTAATTTTCTCTCTTACAATTGAATCAACTTATAACACTGCCCATTCTGCACAAATTCATCAGAAATTTTCCTTCCAACATGGAACACTTTCCAATCAAACATCCAAGGTATTCCAAGTAGAATATGGCATGCATCCATCTCAACTACATTGCATAGCACTTGTTCTTTGAATTTCCCAATTTGAAAACTTAATAAACAATGCTCAGTGATGGTCACTTGCTAGTCTTTTTGTAACCATGATATCTATAAGGATTAGGATATGGCTCACATTTCAAGTTTAATTTTCTTTTGACTACGGTGGAAACCAAGTTCTTAGTGTTGCCTCCATCAATGACTAAGTTACAACATTTGCCTTGGAATTCACATTTTGTCTTAAACACTCTTTTCCTCTGTTCAGGCTCCTCTATTAACTTTTGCTTTGGCCTTAACATTTTTTGAAACATCATATTTTCACCTTGTTCTTGCTGAAGCATAGCAACATTCTCTCCAACCCATCGATGCTTCATCAGCCATTGTCATATGCGTTCTAGTATCACCTCTTTTACTGGGACCTGGTTTCTCTGGGCATTTTAAGGCTTTGTGACCTTCAATTCCACATCTATAACATGTAATTACATACTTTCCTCTTCCTCTTCCAAAACCTCTACCTCTACTAGTTCCATTTCCTTTAGTACTTGGACTATTTGTCAACTACTCTTATCTTCCATTGTTCTAGCAGTGTTTGCTCTGCCTCTTCCTTGTGGATCCTTTCCTATAACCGTTTGTTGAGTCTTTCAATCAACCTTCTCTTCCACCTTTAGTGAAGCTTGGTAAGCCTCATCCATAGTACGAAAATAATGTGCACTCATCTCATCTTGAATTGGATACTTCAAACCATTCACGTATCTAGCTACATGATGATACTCAGGGACCTTGATGCCTGATCGGAGTGACATCCTGAATAAGTCTTTAGTATACTCGTGGATAGAAGCATCCTTTTGCCTCAAATTTTGAACTTGTCTACACAAATTTTGCTGATAATCTACAAGAAAATACTTCTATTTGATTTTACTCACCATTTCCTTCCAAGTCCCCATCCTTTCCATCCCCCGATCAACCCTATCCTTCTGTAGCATGTCCCACCAAATGGTTGCATGTCCTTTCATTCTATGATGGAAAAACAAACTCGATTGGGTCACAAACACCCTCATATTTGAAGAATCTATCGAGCTCTCCTATCCAGTCTATAAAAGTTTTAGCTTTCAGACTTCTGCCATAGCACTAAACCTCAAATTTTGCACTACCTCTTTTTCTCAAATAAGTTATCAATTGCACAACTGAGTTAGCGTCTTCCTCGTGTGGTTCACACTCAATCTTAGCTTCTAATTATGAATATGTTTCGACATTTCCATCTTTTTTGTGCTCTAAATCCTTTATTGTTCTTCGCAATGCTTCAAATTCTTCAAATCCTGCACCTCCATGCACTGGTCCTCTCCTTCTTGGCGACATTCTCACAAGCCTCCTGTTAGTTTTAATCCTAACTACCATCCACATCCTCAATCCAGATGCTGATACACCACTTGTCTCCATCACTCAAAATGTTGATACACCACCAAACTTAGGGTATTCTCCAACCAACTTCTAGGAACAATCATGTAATCAATCCAAGAGCATTCATGATATGATACCACTTGATGCAGAAGCTAGGAACTACAATACATGACCAGTTACAACACCCACCTTGCTTTCATACTACACAACGGAAAAACATGATACAATAAACAAACACAAGGAGAAGTAACACATAAATTTAACTGTAAAATATCAAATGAAACACACAAGATTTATTGATTTTGGATAACATCATAGGTTGACATTATAACCAATTCTTTCAGGAGTAACAACATATGAGTAACATCCTCTACCAAGTGTTCATTCGTGTTGCTGTAACAGCTTGGTATTCATGAAATGGATAGAGTCTTCTAAGCAAAATGTTGATATTCTACCTAATGGTTCATTGACTGGATCCTCTTCTCGTTGAACCCCCCTCTCATTGATTCTGTCTCTCCTTTAACTCAACGACTTTCCTTTGAATTGATTCTCCTTCCATCTTCCAGATCAAACAGTTACAAATCATCCCTCTATTTTCCCTTACTGTTTCACCTTCCTCCTTCAATGTTGGGTTCATGATTTGTTCTTCATGAGCGAGTTCTCTTCCCTAATAGTGGCTATGACTACCAGGAATGAATTCCAACATGGCAAGATCAAACATGTGTGATCATAACGTTGCAAATGAAGAAACAACACAATATTGTAAAATTCCACCATATGCAGGAGTTTCAACACACACAAAAGTAGTAGCATGAATAGCAACAATTCGAATTGAACTATAGGTAGCAACATAACTTTATGCTAAAAAAATTAACTAAATAAATTTGACCACAACATAGTCCTTATTAAACTTATTATCTAGTTTGTAGAATGGAAATATTTTTGGGTGACGCGGATTGCTCGAGCCTAAGGATGCTCCTGCATCACTATATCCAAGTTATCTTTCAAATATTCATAGTACCTCAAATCTGATGTGACTGTATGTCTATCACCCCATGGGAAATATTAGTAATCTAGAAAATTGCAGTAATACCACTATCACATGTTTTTCTCCTGCCATTCACATGTTTTTCTCTTGCCATCCAACTCTTTGGTACGATATTTTATGCTATTACACCACATAGCCTTATGATGTTTCACATGTATTTTCAATATGTTAGAAATGGATTGTTAGGAAATGGTAAGTATATGTATAAGATAATTTGCAATAAAAAGACAATGAGACATAGCTTACATTTCTATATTTTGAACCACATGCTAAATCAATTTGTTGTAGGCTTAAACTTGTGTCATGATCTAAATAATCTTTTTTGGTCATCGCTTCCAAGTCATTCCGTCTTAATTCACGATAAACTTATTCACCCCCGTATGCCCATCTCTTCATAAAATCAAGATTATTTACAATGTATACATGAATTGCATCCCACTTGATACTACCTAGAACAATGACAAAATGTTAGTTAAACAACCAAGCTACTAACCAGTGTACCAAAAACATGTATGGAGATATTGAATACAATACAAGATTTTACTTTTAGCTTTTCTTTGTATACTATTCCCCAACAACACCTACTCCTTAAATTTGTTGGTAGAATTGGCATCCCAAAGGAGCAACGCATCCATATCACCCACTACTTAGGGTAGCTACTCACTAAAATATACATTGGATTGATATAGAATGTACCCTTGAAACATTGATCCTTCTGGATGTGATCTCTGTCTAACAAATTTCCTCAATGCTTTCAAGTGCCTCTTCACCAACCACATTGACCTTGTGTGCATTGGGCCACATATTTCAATCTCTTCCACCAGTGTATCAAGTAGTGTTTTAGTGCATTGAAAAATGTTGGAGGCAAATACTTTTGCATCTTAGACATAAGTTGGGGAATTTGTATTTTCCAATACCTGATATCTTACTTATGTATTTCTTTAGATGACAACCACCTACAAGAGCAATGAAACTTGATGTGTCAACATTCAAATATATAAGACAATACAAGCAAGTATTGACCATCTATACAATCAATATCAATTCAATTATAACTTTATGCATGTCTCATGTATTGTAATAACCCGGTTTCAACCCCAATTGCATTAGATTATAAATGATGAAAATAGCGTTAATAAATCATGGTGTGGAGCTTAAGGAAAATGCTCCGCCATGGATTTAGTGTTCTACGTTTTGGCAATTAAAATCGATGCCGATGACACAATATAAATTTCTACATCATGTAAATATGCAATTAATAAAATACCCACAACTAGTTATGTCAATGCAACATTAAAAAGATGGGGGCATGATTTCACAAGGAATAGTAGGGGGGATTCAAACCCTTGAGCCAATGGGGAAAATCCAAATGTCAAAAGGAAAACCCATAAAACTGTCAACTACCCATTTTGTCTTTTGTGCCCAATTATCCAAAAGTGGTTGAGTTAGTTAAGGCATGGGGATGGGAAGAGTATGGGAGTGAAATTCGAATTGGGAAGCCACCCATTTTTGGGAAAATGTGTTTTTGACTTCTTGGGCAAGGAAATGCTTGGAAATGCATGCCCATCCTATTGTTCATCCATCAGTTTTTCTCTCTCGTGTTTTTAGGAGTTCCTGTGCGTTTCCCTTCACGATTTTGGTTGATTTCTCCATTTTTCCCATGGTTGGAAATTCGTTTTGGGTCTTGCTGAATGTATGAGCAACTGGGAAGTAGTTTTTGGGGTTGTTGAGTGTATGTGCAGCTGGGAAAACTCTTTTTTGGTGTTGTTGAGTGAAGACGTAGCAATGATTTACGTTTTGGGGGTTTGAGAGGGCGTTTTTCCCTTTCCTCACGCAGTTGGGATTTGCTGAGCATTTCCCTCCCAAACTTCTGCATTTTCTTCATTATTATCCAAGCCGAAAACTCATTTTTTTTGTAAAGCCCAGTAGTTTGGAGGATAGATCCACGCTTTGGGTATGAATGGAGGCCATTTTTTCCTCTGTGAAGCCATTGAACGTTTTATGAAACGATTTGATCACTTGGGTCGTTTTCCCCCATTTGTCATTTTCAATTTTGGGTTTCAGGGCGTTTTTGTCCATTTCTAGAATTGGAATTTTGTTGTGCAGTGCATCCCTGTGTTGGCTTGGCTGGGTAAGTCCAAGAACCCATCTGTTATTGGGCTGTCTGTGTTTGGATGTGATTATTGGCTTGATTGTGGGTGTATAGTCTTGTTGAGTGTGAGGTTGTGTCTCTTAGTTCCTTGTGGGAATCATGCCCATCTCGGGGGTGGCAGTGATGCTGAGAGATTAAGGAGCACACTAGCCTATGGTTGGGTGAAACGTTGCAGTGACATAGCTAATTGCGGGGAAGCTTCTTCTCAAGATAAGTATTCTTGTATTTAACTCTGCAATTGTATTTGCTTCGTAAATTATCATGAATATGGTGAATGCTTGAACATGATGAATGTTGCTTGTTTTATGAGTATGAACAACATGAATGGGTTGAATGAATTGTATTTTATGTTCAATGCATTTTTATTGTTTATGTTCATGAGGCTTGGATTGCCCGATAAATGATAGCAGTGTTGTTAGTCGCTTCCTCTCGAAAGGGAGGCGACATGACATGTATTTGTTGAGATCATAAATAACCTTCTTAATGTTGTTGTCAAAGCTATTAGGCGGAGCTAGAAGTAGAACATACCGCAACAAGGATGAAACACATATTACTAAAAATATATAATGTACATACCATTACATATAACTTAAATAGAGATAAGCATGAATTAATAAAAAATAATGTATATAACATAATATAAATAATCAAAGTTGCAAATTGTTGAACCTTGATAAATGTATGTGAATCATGAGTTTTAGCCCCCCCCCACAAAAAAACAACACCTTGCTTTGCAATATATTACCTATGTTTGAAGCAAACCCAGTGGGAAATGTATCTTTCGTACAACCCCTTTTACAATGACTCTCTTGTTGAGTTAATAACCATGGGAGATTGGTGGAATTTCCACTACCCCAGGTTTGATTCAAATGTTGCAATGAGTTGAATTCTTGAATGTCACTAATAATTTTTGCAATTTTTTCCTTGTTATTCCTCCCATCTATAATTTTCCACAAGCACTCTAACATTCTTTCCAATATGCATTGTGTCAAACAAATGAGGTACTTGTAGGTGCTCATAGTATGGAAACCAACGAAATTGGGCAGAGTATCGTTTCAAACCTTGTGGAAGTTGACCGTGGTGACGACTTTTGAGAAGTATCAATGACATTAATATTAACAATGGTAAGCATCAAAATATAGAAATTAAAACAAATGACCAAGAATGAAGTAGTTAGCTACAAACAAATATTGCTTACCATGAATCTTTTGAAATTCCTTTTTCCATAGAGTGTCATCCTTCTAGTATTTTTTTCTAGTCTCTTCCTTTCCATTGAAGTCATTTTTTTCGGTAATCCGATACTTGTGGTCCTTATGGAGAAAATTTCTAAACTCATTGTACACCTCCTTTCCTAAACTTCTTAAATGTCTAGATATTGTTCTTGGACCACATACTAGACATGCATATTTTCCCTTTGTTTAAATCCATGCAAACTATGGAATAGTGTTAACATAAATAATTTTGTATATTATATAAATAATTGCATAATAAATGATGCATAGATATACATGGAAACTTTACATACCACATAAATGTTTTAGACCGGGTGCATCATGAATTGTCCATGTAAGTATTCCATGGAGCTGATTTTTTTTTTGTTTCCGTAGGTTTGAAGATGTCACACATACTGATACCATCCCATAATTAAAAGTTTGCCTACAAGAGGCTCAATATATACATCCACCTCTTTAACTTTGTGCTTTCCTAGTAGTCATTTCAAAAGTAACATACATGGTTAATAATTTCTCGTACATGCAATAATAATAAAAGTTGATTGCTTATATTATGCTAACATTCTTAAAAATAAGTACCTAGAAAAAATAATGCCAACATGACTTGCTCCTTTTTAATTTCCATCCATGGATGAAGGTTATTGTTTATAACAAAGGCTGGCCAAACTAGGTAAGTACTTATAGGCTCTCCAAATAGGTTGACACCACCAGTTGCCAATGGCAGTCTAACATTATGGGGTTCTTCTTTAAAAATCGACCATCTTTCATCAATGTCTCTGAATGCATAACCATTTGCCAGCATTCACATGACATCATCTTCACTTATTTGTCATGCATGGTAATCCATAAATTCTGCAGTGTTTTTACACCTAATCAATCATTGAAAATATGGACTTACTAGGACATGGCAAAGATCTTTGCGGGGAACCTTATTTGTTACCTGATCAATCCGATATCTTTCAATTCCACATTCAATGCACTCACTCTTTGATGCATGGTGTCCGTAATATATGATATGATCATTGGGACATGCATCAATTGTGTTATACTCCATTTGTAGGTATTTCAAAACGACAAACATTTATTTGTATGTGCGAGGTAAAGTATTTAATGGTGGTAGAAGAGTGTCACCTAACAGTGTATATATATA
>LPNX010615308.1:45227-265070 GCA_001517045.1 Pseudotsuga menziesii
AAAGTAATTGACATGAATATAGATATTGTAATATACAATGAAGGTTGTTGGAAAACAAGATAATTAAATTAAAATTTATATATATATGATAGGTAGTCATTATTCTACATTTTTGTATGTTGTATGGCAATATATAAAAAATAACCTCTTTAACACAAATGAATCTAAGAGACATGTTTTCAAATTTCATTGTTGCTCACATTTGAATTTATAGTTTTACACTAAAACACTATATTGCGCTGATCTCTTCCAAGCATTATAGCTTGGACGGTCTTTTTAAGAGGGCTACAACTCTAGATCATGGTGTTATTGTCCTTTCTTCATCAAGTTATCTGTATTTCATATCAATCAGAAATTACCACTTAATTGTTTGGTAGTAGTCCAATCACAAATTACAACTTAATTGTTTGGTAGTAGTCCAAAAAAATTATTGCATTTCATTCGTTTAGCTCTTGAAAGGGTTGAACGTTGTCCTCATGCAAATACAAGTACATCACAAGAAGGCTCATTGTATAGGTGCATATATGTTCTCTCATGCCATTTTCTAAAACTTTAAATAACTATTAGTATTTACGATTTTCAACTTAAATTTACCTAATATTCAATGTTGCAAACATAATGAATACAATACATGGTGTTTCATGTTTCAAGTATATACTTTACAAGTGAGCACATCTAATTAAGCAAACCCATCCAAATCCCTCCCAAGCTATGTCTATGTGGGTATTTCTTATACGCTCGATCTGATTTTGTAATTTCTTATAAGCTTGATTTCATTTTGTAATTTCTCAATCTCGTTTTATTGAAAGATATTATAAGACTAGTAATACATTTCCAGCCTCAAAGTCTACATGTGGGTAGACATTAGATTGAAGGACGTTTTTTGGTGTTATTGTGAGTTGGGGCCCATTCTACAACAATAAAACACTTTGTGACTCAATACATGCAACATGTTTTGAATGCATAATTTAAAGTTCCATTTTTACATGCATGTATACTTTCCATCCTAGGGAATGTGATGCATACAATATATTGCCCAAACGAACTCCAAAGCATATGCCATCATATGTGGGAGAATAAAGCTTCAATTTCTATAATCCAAATTAAATCTCAAAACTTAATAATAATAATGGATAATGATTACCTTAGAGATGGTAATGTATGGCTCAAATTACATGGAGTTATCAAATGTATACAAAAAAATTTATAAATATTTTTACCTATGTAATAATAAAATTTCAACCATTTAATATTTGAATACAAGAATTTTTGAAAACATATAAAGTTTTCCATTCAAATTCCCCTTAGTTTTCATTGAACAACATATTGATTAGAGTGGATGAACAGTTAAATGTGCTTTTTGGGACTTTATCATGATACCAATTGTATCGGTGTCTATTTGTTTGGCTTAAGAGATATCTCAATTATTTCATAAATTTTCTTGCAAAGATTTTGTTTCAAACACCATATGGTTTCTCATGCTCCATTTTGAACGGTTATACCAAGTGTATATGTACCTACTTGTTTGACTTAATAAATATCACAATTATTTTTAAATCTTGTTGTAAAGATCTCTATTTAAACAATAGCATTTAACTCAAAGTAATCAATTGGCTAGGAAATTATAAAGATCCCCACTTCTCACAAAAAACTTTGAACTTTGAATTGATATCTTCTTTTTAGGTCCCTTGAAGGAAAAATACCATTGTCGATCATTATGCGAACTTGACATCAAAATTAGAAAAATGGAAACTATGGAAAAATAGGGGAGTGACTATTCTAAGCTACTTCCCATGATAAAGAATTTGAAATTAATGTTTGAAATGAAAATGTACACAATGGACAAGTGGAAGCCTAAGCCCAAAGAGAATTTTGTTAAAGGTTCCTTAACAACAAAGGCAAGATGCAATGCCTCAATCATGTATAGATGGTACTTCTTCACACCATGAAGATTTAGGAGAACGTAAATAAACTTATGGTGATGGGATGGTCTTGTTCATGTGGGAGAGCATGAATTATGATCCACCATATATAATTGATGATTGGTCAATTTGTATTTTATATGAGGAAGGATACCATGTATCGTAGCCAATTCTCCTACATATGTGTTGTTTCAATATTGTGTTCCTATATGTCGAGTTTTGGAGATGAGGAGGGGTTTCAAGCATTGTGCAAGACACATTGAGGAGCTCCATGAGTGTTGCATATCAATGAAATACCTAGCTCAGTGTTCACTTGTTTTCTGGGAATGAGCAACTATTTAAAGCTTGCTTCATTTCTCTAGAGAGAGAAATCGCTTGTCCCCAATATTTTGTCAATCATGCTTGTTAAAATTGTTTTGGGAGCCATGGTTTCAACAATTCTGAGTTTGGTTGAGAATCTTCTGAATTTGGAGCACATGAAGATCAAGATAATATTCCCCTCTGAATTTGGAGCACATGAGTTTTTTACTACATCTTGATCTACTCTTCACAAGTATGCATAATTTTCTTCATCTTCGTCAAGAGAATAAGAGGAAAAGCATTACAAAAACTTGGGAAGTGTGAGCTAATTTATTTCTAAATTGTTGGGAAAATATGCAACACAATAAAACGTAGTGAATGGATTTGTTGATTTCCTTTTACCTTTGCTTGATGATTAACAATTTAGAAAGACTAAGCATTTCATAGAAATACTCTCTCTTTAGAAAGAGGTTTTGCTAGCTTTGGGTGACACCAGTGCTATGAAAACACTTATTACATTCAGTTCGTGGCTAACTTTGTCTACATTTAATATTTGAGTGCCTATTTGTGATATCCTAGAAGGGATTTTTTAAAGTTGACCCTTCCTTGGCCTTCCTTGCAACAATAGTAATCTATTTGTGATGGTACTTAGGGTAGAAGGCCAACTCTAAAGTATTGCAAAACCTTATTCCATGCGCATTTTGTTGGGGTTTATTTTCCCCAAAACACCAATTATATTTTAGTTTACCCTTTCATGATTTCACCATCCAACAACAATCTATTAGCGTATTATTGCACCTTTTGGAATTGCAAGGTTGTAACTATTCGTATGCGTATTTTTTTTTATTCTGGGGAATTTCTTAAAACACCTTTTTCTATCGTTCTCCCTCTCCCATGGTGTAACGACAGAGGAGAGGTGGCGTGAAGGGACCTCGAGGTTAGCGTGAAGTGGGGGAAGTTGCAGAGGGTCGTGTGAAAGGAGGATGGTAAGAGGCAGCCCGTGGGGAAGGAGGACGTGTGGATGAGGGTGGACGTTGTACTGATATATTAGTAAAAGATAGAAGACCGATATATATGAGTACATTGATCATCCAAAACATAAAGGTTACAGACCCAACTGTAGGTTTGCAAGCAAAATCTTTTCCCAAGGTCAATATTTTTTTTTGGTAATATTTCAGTTCATTGAAGCCCAAGGTTAAAATTTGTAGAGCTGTTTTTAGGTTTCTCATCAAGACCCTTGGAAAAGGAACTCAAACGACACATATGAACTTTATTTGGAACACACAATATCTCGTTGGAAACATCTTGATGAGAAGAATAATTCATTTCAAGGCCTAGGAAATCCTTTGGCAGCCCTAGGCCATCATAGGACCAAAAGTCTCTATTCATGGTCTACACAAATGCACCATAAGTTCAAGAATTGAAAAAATGTAGAAAAATTGTCAAGATGTGGAACCATTCTAAATTAGTGGAATAGGTGGGTGACCACTAGTATCAACTTGGATCAGTCAACAATATTTCTAGGAAGTATAATGATGAAGTTGATAAATGGGCTTCTTCTATTAATGAAATTGATGAAACCTTCAATCTTTCATGTCAAAAAATCATGAATGAACCAGTAGAGAAGCAATAGGTGCATGACTCCAAGCAAAATATTTTGCAACTTCTTCCCATGCATCGTTGATTAATCATGAACATTGTTCCTTAAGTTTGAGAACCATACTAAATTCTTTGGTTAAAATTACTTTGTCAAATGGGTTATGCATGTGTGGACTTGGTAAATATGGACAAGGTATTGTTATCCATATTAAGCCTACACTAATATTGAAAAGCATAGTTCTTGGATATTTTGAGACTTCATTATGGCATGCAAGTCACCCTAATCCCTATGCAATTTTTTTCATGAGCTAAACCCCATATCAATTATTTCATCTACTAATTTGGAGAAGCCATGATCTTAAACCACTTGCTAATTTTTTCGCTGATGATATCTACTATTTATTTGTAGTACCCAAAGCATGCCCCTCTAATTCATTGAAACCAAATTCTTCACCATCTTCATTATTGCGATATTGATATCCTAATCATAGTGAAAGGAAACATATTATCTCTCCTTCCAAATACCAATGCTCTGATTTTCATATTGATATGATAGTCATTCTTCTTACAAATCAAAAGTGAACAAGCATAAATGAAAATACTTGGACCGATGCCTATTGTGAGAACTTATTGTTGTTGGATTGATGATTGGTCATGGTGTCATTTGAGGACTTGCTTGAGGAAATCATATATACTTGTGCATTGAATTTACAACCATATAATCCTCATCACTCTTTGATTGATTGACCTTGGAAACAATCTTTTCATTGGAAATATTCTTGATGGCAACCATTATTTTATTTTTTTTGCATGTGTAGGCTTTTATGATTACATGACCCTCTTGTTGCATGTGGTATTTGAAGACCATGTTGATCCTTTTCACTATCATGGGCACATAATCATGGTCTTGATTTGGTTTCTTAGAGAAACCTTGTGATCTTTGATACTCATCTTCATATCGATTTTGTTGGATCACTTTCAATATCAATGTGCCCTTGGCCATTTTCTATGTCATTTTTGGACATTGTTCTTTGATAGCATTGTGGGAATTGAGTTCTCTACACAAACTATTCATGCGTTTGCTTGTTAAACTTCTTGTTTTTTCACTAATTTTGAGTTTGTGTAAAGGTATTTTGGAGGTTACAAATTTGAAGCAACACTCTCCATTAAAACTCGTGTTTGCTTAGTCAATTTTTGGAGAGGTTTCTGTCAAGGTGTTTTGTAAGCTATAGCTTTGCAAATGGACTCTTCATTTAGGCCTTGTTTGAAACTTGTATAAAAAAAACATTTTAGTATCAAATTCACACACATAAAAGTTATTTGAGTATACTTAGAGTTTCACACCATAACTAGGTTAAAAAATACTTTTAGTATCATTGTTAAAATTTTACATTTGATTTGAAAATTTTTATCTATATTGAATGACTTTTTTACATTTAATAATAGAGAAGAAACCGTAGCTATCTACATGTCATTTTCTTCTTATAAAAGCAGCCCATAAACCATTTATTTTTCTTTAATACACACATCCCCTTATTTTTATGACTTTCTACTCATAAATTAGATCATTTCTCTTTATAAATTGAACTTTTCTTTTGTACACACATTCCCTTGTTTTTATGACTTTTTCCTCATAAATTAGATTATTTCTTCTTATAAATAAAATTCTTATTTAATATATATTTCATAAAATTCTTATTTCTTTTTATAAATGAAAAGAAAAAGACTTAATATATATATAGGCGAAAAGAGTCCATGTGTAAGTCAATTGCTTCCAAAGAATGCCACTTTACTACAAGCAAGGCTATCTTTTTGGGCTTTCAGGTCCATTCTACCTTTTTTTTTTGCCATGATTTATTAGGTACAGATCCTCATAATTGTAACTTTTTATAAACAAACTGTTTCACACTTACCAACAAGGTTTTCAAGCGCAATACCAACAAGGTTTTCAAAGGGTTTGAAGCCAATTCATTTTTAAGAGCCATCTTCCATTGATAGTTCCTTGAGAGTTACAAGAAAATAAATTTAAAAATTTAGCAGTTACCGGACTGCCTATCAGACATTACATTAACTGTAAAAGCTATCCGACATGAGCACAGAAACAGAAAAATTTGGATGACGAGCTATCCCCTCAGAATGTCTGTAACAGTTCTCCAGTTATGCTTCACGCTGTTGCCTCTCTATCCATTGTTCTGGCCAGAGTCTTGTACTCTTGCAATCTGAAGGATGGAATATGGCGGAGCCATTTCACTGCGTGTTAAACTGGATGTGATCGGCGTTACCATCCATTTCACACAGGGTTCTTTCAAGAAATCTCTGAAGATATCTATAATTCAATTTCACTAATATCTGTGCGTTCCCCCTTTTTAAAGGATCCAACAATAAGTTTCAAGCTTTGGCATGTAACTACTCTGAAATAATCTATATCAGTGTCGTTAGGTTATTTATAAGAAGATACAGGGTCTCTGCCAAGGAGCCCTTTTATGTGTGAGAAAGAGCCACTTTGCAGATAGTGTTGTATGAGGTTGTGTTTAACCAAAAATATTATTCGGTAAAGTCGAAGAAAATAGGATTTTTAAGGTTTATATTCAGTGTTTTGGTTGGTCTTTTTGGATAACATATTATTTTATATATATATATACTTCCTATTCATTGAAAATAGAAGTATACAATCAAATATACATAGACAATACAAATCTTACATATATACCGTTCTTTAATTTAAATTTAGCAGTCCTTTCAAAATCATACATTAACACACTTAAACATAGGATAGACATATTTGAAACCTTACCCCTCTTTCTGGGTTAAGGATCACTACATTTTCCAAGGAAGAGCAATACATTTACCCAATTCACCATGAGGTTTTTGAGTTAAGGATCACTACATTTTCCAAGGAAGAGCATTGCCTTTACTGGTTTTTGGGTTAAGTATCACTTCAATTTTCCAAAGGAAGAGCATTGCATTTACCCCCAATTCACAATGAGGTAATCCTCCAACGTCGGGAGCAAGCTACTTTAAAAGACAGATTATCAAATTTGTGCTCAACAGATCACTGAGGAAAGCTATTTTATATCAAATCAATTAAGGCGCCTGTGCAAAGTGGATTTGGATTGCATTGCACACATCCTGCATTCTGCAACTTTACTGTATTACCCATTACTAAGTTATGGGGATTGATTTCATGATTCCAAATCAGTAAAGTAGTTTACCTGTAACAGAGTGTGCCTACTTCTTGAAAAAATTACAGAGCGTGCCTACTTCTGGGAAATAAAAACAGAGTGTGCTCTAGCCAAGGAAGAAACAATACAAGATCGAGTGCTGCCATGACTCTTTGCATCTCAATTCCACATCCCACCATCTTGCGATCTTTCAGAATACTTTCTGCTATTGTAATGGCACCAGCCCAGAGTCCAGACTACGATTATGAAAACACTCTCACAGATACAAGATGATAAGAATGCGTTCATCTGGTAGAGATGGTTGTCTGTCCCCAAATGATCACAGTTCATCATTTCTCTGGCGTGCCTACCCAACAAATAGCAAATCATTTGTAAAAATAAATTTGTTTACGAGTGTTTTTCTCCCAATAGAATAACTTGCAGTTGCAGCTAATACATTATTAGATTTTGATATGCTTATAGAGCCATAAATGTTATATTGTAAATATTCTGCCTCTGCTTTGATTGAAGAACATCCATTTCTAATTTAACTTTTAACACATCCATAGAATTTCAACAAACAAAAGCCGCAGGGTTTCAAGTAAGTAATGGAAACTTCCATTTAGTCTTGTAGTAGATTAAGATATAGCTCTGAAAGATCTCGTCACTGCGAGTTTGGTGTGCATTGAGAAGCTAATTGAAGCCAGTAAGAAAAGAAGTTTGCCCATATTTTCCTGATGTTGAGCATGAGTAGCATGGGTTTGTAAGTCTCGCTCAATATTGTTAACAAATGGCATCATTCAACTGTTTGCTCTATTAATCTCAAATATGCAAGCATGTCTCAGTGCTTATGAAGATCATTTTTTCAACAATGATAAGAATGATATTGCCATCCTTTTAAAGAATACATGTTCATTATATCAAAATACCCTCCCTCCTACCTTCCCATGCAAGTAAAGAAGCTGTAAAGTTGTGTTGTGTAAATGATGCTTAGACATTTCATTTATGGAGTGAATATGCTATATATATGAAAACAATTCTTTACAGCCTTGCTTGTTAGGCTTGCCATCAATAATTTATATAATTCCAAACAACTTTCGGAGGAAAGGCCATTTACAGCTGCAGAGACCAGAGGTTTGCTGATAAAGCACCATCAGCTACCTTCTTTTCTGGTATACACTTGGCCATTCTTCTAGCTACCTTAGAAAGCTTAGTTTCGATCAGACTGGCAGCGTTGATCTTCAGTTGAAAGCTCAAGTTGAAGCCTATTGCCAGCAAGCAAAACAATCATCTTCAATCTTACAGCTTTGCATACAAAGACTCAGCTCCAGCAATTATGCAGAAGCGCAGTTCTGGTGTTTGCAGAGTCTGGAAGAAATTGTCAAGCTCTGCTATACTTCATTGGATCAGCAAGACCAACTTTTTATCCAAAATTCTGTCATGTCCTTTGTATGTATGGAAGGAATTGAGAATGGGTTAAATCATCAGAGCTTGGGATTAGAGAGATCAGTTTTCGTGAGAAATAAGCTGTCTCAAATTTTTTCCATTTTAATCTTTATCTTGTACCCAGCCCGGTGGTCATCGGTTTTCCTAGAGTTGTTGTTTGCTGTGAGCAAAGGTCCCATGATTGTAGATATGTTTTGCTGTATTTTTAATGCACTTGAAAACGAGCGTTGTCTGTTCTACTGGCACAAACAAGAAGGATTCTATGGCAAAGTATCAGATGGAGGAGGAAGTCGCAGAGCCGTCTGCATGGTAATGTGGAGAATATGAGCAGTATGTACAGCTTGCACAGCTATCTGCCCTCTGGAATTCACGGGAATGGTCTGCTTGGCACAATGAAGAGATTGTCAAGCCTGCTTTGCAGGCCCTGGAAATGAGCTTTCGCTTTATTTCATCCATTCTCTGTGATTCCAGGCCGTATGTTAACAAAGACGAATGAGCTAGATGGTTGGAATCGGTCATCGGGAGTCAGCTTGAGCTTATTTCTATTATATGCCAAGACTATCGGTGCGCGCCCACAGTACAGTTGGCCGTTAGCAACGGTGTTCTTGGAACACACGCTGCACAGGAGGTATGGCAACGGCCTGGTGCGTTGCCGGTGGTGAGCAGGTCTAGCGATGGAGCAAGCTCCCGCGGTTGGCTACATGGAAGAGGGCCGAGAATATGGTGAGCAGAATACGGTTCGCTATTGAATGCCACATGCAGAGGTTGGCTTTTTACTCTGGTTTAGGTGAGCCGAATCTGTCTGGGAAGCCCGTCTTGGACTACGATAGGGTCTGTCAGCCGAGCTACGTTTGTTCTCTCAAACGAACGGCCGCGCATGCAACGCAGAGGACAATACGATGTGCACCGCGCACTAGATATTCGAGGGCTGGCTGTTCTCGGCGGGGATGTTGGTGAACAGAATAGAGGAAAGAATGAAATCTGGAGATTTGGAAGGCGCTGCTAAAGATGGCTGGGTTGTGGGGAAGACGTGGAAAGTGTTGGCGGAGATCACTAACTTGTTGTTATTGATGGATCCAGAGGGCGTGTTTAAGCTGAAACAACAGCTTGCGATGGATAATTCGACAGGGCCATATTGCCTCCAGTACAGGGCCTTGAGGGAATTGACGAGGGTGTGCAAGAACCTGAACCACTTGGTGCCTAGAGTGGTCTGGGTAGAAGCTGACCCCAAGGGCGGGCCGCGGCTTCAAGAGGCGGTGATGAATCTTTTCCATTCCCACGGGTTCTCTTCTGCAGATATGCAGACTGGTGTCGGCGAATTTCCTTGTGTGCCTTCCACGGCCATTCATCTTTTCCATGGCAGTGAGAAGATTCTTTTTCTCATACCAGCAATTGGTGATCACGGTGATGGGCAGCGTGGAAATGAAACACGTGCTAAAGCTGGATGGGAAATACCATGGCAGTTTTCAATTGGGCAGAGGGAGGACCAAAGATTAACCAATTAAAAACCCTTACCAAAAACAAGACCAAGACCATAGAGAAAAACGCCTTATGCCCTAAATATTTTAATGTTCGCATGGCTAAGAATATCCGATGGGACCAACTTGCACGCTGTTTTCTGCAATTCAATCCTTTGTTTATTCAACTTGATGATGAGCGCTCCCAATTTTTTCACAATTCGCTAATTAAATCATCCCAAGATCTATCCGCCAAGACATTTGCGTACCTGTCCTTATTGTCCTTAAAGGCTTCACACTCTAAAATGAAGTGTTTTTCTGTCTCCACCTTACCAGCTGTGCAAAAAATACACACTCTTTCTGGCCAAGCTTCTTTTGACTGATTATTCAAATTATTATATATTATAATTAGTGTTAAATAAATAGCTTTCTCATTCTTAAGAATATAATTTAATTAATGAATTAAAGGACATCATATACAAACGGCCCTCAAAGACAGGCTTTCAATCTAGTGTGAGACACAACATTTGGGAATCCCTCTGGTCACTAAAGAGTCAACAAAACAGACCATGCTGTCAAGAGAAAGAGCAAAACATAGAGCCC
Source organism: Pseudotsuga menziesii (assembly GCA_001517045.1). Taxonomy (NCBI): domain Eukaryota; kingdom Viridiplantae; phylum Streptophyta; class Pinopsida; order Pinales; family Pinaceae; genus Pseudotsuga; species Pseudotsuga menziesii. The sequence goes on from LPNX010615308.1 coordinate 55,716, forward strand.
TCAAGAACACCATGCAAGCTCTCAGCAGAAACACCAAAAAACAGCTCTTAAGAAGAATCGAGCTGAACTCTGAGACAGAAAGATTGACTACCAAGCATATTCATCCTGAGCATAACAAGAAGGATGAAAGTCTCTTCAAGGTCGACTCAGATCCAGTTTGTCATAAGAAAAACAAAACCCATGCCAAAAAAGAGGGGACCGAGTCTCAGCACTAAGCTTAAAAAAGCTAAAAGTTTCCATGATCAATGATCATACCTTCCATAAATTCACAGAAGTTTCCAAAACCAGGATCTAACACTAGAGCCTTCTTTGAGAGACAGTCAGCGTGTTGATTATGATCATGAAAAATATGCTTGAAGTCAAAGGAGAGATGTTTAACATAAGGGACCTTATGTCCTCACACCAATGTCTCAAGCTAGGAGAGTCCAAAGAAGCTGTCCTGTTTGCCCAATTAATAATGACTAAGGAGTCACCAGATAGTAAGAAGAGGGATCCCCAAATGCTTAGACAAAGCAAGAAGAGTCTAGAGTGCAAGAAATTCAGCTCTGGTATTTGTGCTTCTGCCACAGCCTAGAGAGAAGCCAATAGTATGAGAGTCACTCAAGTGCAAAACGAACGCAGCTCCCCCAAGGTTTCCAGCAGCTACCTCATCAAAGAAGCCACAAGAAAAAATGATCTGTGGGCTGGTTTCGATACATCTGATCTTTTGCTTTTGCTTCGAAACAAGGAAAAGATGTATGAGAGATTCCACCTGTTGGATAATACTAAAAACATATAAATTTTTATTTTCAAATATACAACAGTTTCTCATTTTCCACATGCTCCAGAAGATGAAAAGGGGCAGATAGCTGAAGGCAGAGAAAGCAGATAAGCTCTTGTACCAATGTTCTAGAAAGGATCTGACAGAACAATTTTTTAAGGGTGGTAAGCCAAACTGCTTACATAAAGCAGAGTAAACCCTATTTGTAATAATGCAATCTATGAACAAATGTTGTACCGAGTCTTCATCCATCCTGCAGAGAGAACACATACCAGGGCCCTACCAACCGCATTTTTGTCGATTATCCCAGGTTAACACGCGGTTTTTTACCACCAACCAAATAAAGCATCTAATTTTTTATGGAATGTTGAACGACCAAAGAAGGTCCAACACCTAAGACTGATCAGAGGTGGGCTCTTGATAGTGATTTACGATGAGATCATACCCCAGAGCAATAGTTATATCCCCATTATGCCTATTAAGTCCAGATTAAAGAGTCGTTCTGGTTAGAAAGTCTAATTCTGCCAAATTCAAGCCCGGAGATAAAATTATTCCACGGGAGCCTCCATTCACCTCCCAAATCCAGATCTTCAGCTGTGAACCAGTGACTCTTAGCACTAGAGGAGCAATTTCGAGCTTCAGCCAAAGTAAAGATACCATAGGCCTCCAGATAATCTCGGAGATCCAGTGGGAAGACAGACAGGGAGTCGGTGCCCACGATCGGATCCGAGCCTACACGGATATCTTCATCATTCCCTACTTGCCAATAAAGGCAACAACCAGCCTAGGACAAAGTAAGAATAAAACCTTTCCAAGAGTAGAGTTCAAGGAGGGTAAAACTATACCTTCCTGTCCGGAAGATTCAACCACATTTAAAAGTTCACTCCCGAGAAGGTAAAAAAAGGCCAAGAAAAATTCCACTGGCCAACCATCTGGCCCAGGAGATTTATCCTTCTTGAAATATTTTAAAGCCAGTTCTACTTCCTCCAGAGAAATCTGGCGAGTGAAACTCTCTGAATCCTCTTGATGAAGAAAGTAGGGGAATAAACGTATAACCTTCAACTGTGCCTCTATGTTGGTCTGATAATGATCTTTGAAGATCTTCGAGAAATACCTGACCCCCAGAGCCTTTAGTCCTTTATCATCTTCTATCAAATTCCCCAGCTCATCCTGTAGGCCCCAAATGGTGTTTTGATTCCTTCGAGCTGATGCCACCGAATGAATTTTTTTTGTATTGGCATCACCCAGAGTTGCCCATGCCATTCTACTTTTCAGCATGGCAGAACGAAGTTCATGTTCCAACAGAAGTTGCAACTCCGCTCTCAAAGTAAAGAGCCTGATATTTTCATGGGAACTGAGTATTCCAAATACGGAGGACCCCAAAAGATTCTTTATTTCAGCTTCAATAAAAATGATCTTCTGTTTCATGGCCAAGGTCTTGTTGTGTGTCCAACATTTGACCTTCCTTTTTAATAAACAGAGCTTCTGTGAGAGACCATCCATCTCAATTGCAGGATCCCCAAGAGTCAGACAGGGCCATTCAGCTCTAACCATTCTAACGAAATCATCATTGGACAACCATGAATGGTTGAACTTAAAAGGGAAATTAAAAAAGACAGGTTCCTTCGTCCATTCCAAGAGGACAGGGTAGTGATCAGAGACCACAGAAGGGGATGTCCAGACCCCATGCCTAGGGAGAAGGTCAATTAAGTTCAAGGATAGTAAGAATCTATCTAGTCTTTTGCACAAGGTGGGGCGATATCCACTAAATTGAAATCATAAAAGAGTTGAGTGAAAAAGGGCCCAAGAGGGTCGATATGAGCCTTGCTACCGTAGATTTCAGTCGCATTCAGAGTGAGATTTAAATCCCTTCCAAGTATCAGATTAGGAAGGGAGAGGAGGCCACCCCTGGCAGCTGCATTCCAAAAAACATCACGATGAAGGTAGGGGCCATAACAATTTAAAATGGAAAGAGGGATATGTGAGCCCCTGAAACGAGCTTTAAGAAGGATGCCCGCCAAAGTTTGATAGGCTTTGCACTGAATTCTAAGGGGATTCCAACCCGAAAGGATACCTCCCAAGAGACCCTTAGAGATGATAGCACAAAACTCCCATCCAGGACGGAGTTTGGAGAACACTAAGAGAGCAGGATAAGTATTGTTCATGGTTTCTTGAAAGAGGATGATGTCAGGCGAGACAGAGGCAGGAAGACGTTGGAGGCTCTTTTGTTTAGCTGAGCCCCCCAGGCCCTGAACATTAAGAGTGAGAATTTTCATTAAGAGCCACTAGGAATGGGTGAATGAGCTCTAAGGACCCGAGGGTAGGATACCAGTGAATTCCTTACTGCATTTTTTAATCTAGTGGACAAAGGAGTATACGAATGGGCACCAGAGGTCAAGTCCGACACTGGAAGAGAGGCCTTCTTCTTCTTTCTAATAGTAACATTTTAAAAATGAATGGAATCCAACCGCAGGACAGAGGGCGAGAGAGGTGTTTTCGCAGAGAAAATATCTAGTGATTTTTGAAGAGAGGGGTCAATGAAAGAAGGAAACGAGACAGGACTACGTGGAGGGGAGATACTGACAGGGAAACCCATTTTTGCCAGAGGAGAATCAGTGGCAGAAAAGATAGAAACCGGCTCGGAAGTGGAAGGAGGGGCTGGGTCCGTAAAAGTTGGTGTAGAGGACAGAGGGAGGGGTGGTTCATCAGAGGTGACAGGGAGGGACCCAATCAGAGGAACTGCAAGGGGAGTGGCAGGCGCGGAACCCACAAAAGCTGAGGGGAGGGTGGCATTACTTTCCAGAGAATCCAAAAGAAGAATTTCCTGATCTGATACATCCCCAAAAAATGAGCAGGCATTAGAGTAAATACCTTTAGACGAAGGAGACTGCATCGGAGAGGGGTGTCTGTCAGAAGAAACACCCAGGAAAGATGGTGGTGACTGCCGCACCGGTGGAGAGAGTCTAGAGCTCGGACAAGCCACACCATGAAGTAGAACCGGACAATCCCTTCTCAAATGTCCCACATCCCTGCATCGACTGCAACAGAATGGAATGTTGAGGTAGTCCAAGCGTTGTGAGAACAGACGGTCCAGGCAAAGAATCTCAATTTCCGTAGGAAGACCCTCAGAGATGTCCATTTCAACCAAAATCTTTGCCATTCTCTTATCGAAGGAGTGCATAAAATCATCCTCCACCACAACGAACCGACCGATAGTGTTGGCAATGCCTTCCAAAAAACTGCAACTCCATAGAGGGAAGGGGAGAGCAGGTAGCAAAACCCACAAGTGCCTTTTCCTAACCCTTTCCCTAAGGGGATCAAAATGTGCGTGCCAACGGCTGAGAACCAGTGAGCCAGCACCAATTCTCCAGAGCGAGTTCAAAATAGTTGTAGCATGTGCATCCTCCAAGAAGACAAACACCAACCATCCCCTAGCGAGCATACTCATCGTTGGCACATAGGAAATGAGCGGCTTCCAATGTTCCGTCGCCCAAGCTATCCAGTCCTTCTTTCCCAGCTAACAATACTCAAGTTTGCCTATAAGAGCCCGAGAATAAAGAGCCTCAATGCGTTCCATATAAATATCACGCCCCAGAACAAACCTGAGCTTCCCTTCAAGCACTTTATGTGCTTTAGCTTTCCTTCCTCTCCGGGAATGCATAGGAGCAAACTGAGGTTCATCCGTACATGGGGGAGAATCCCCATCCTTTCTTTCCGACATAGGGAGACCAAGAACGACGGTCCCCGACAACGAAACCCAAGCACTAGAAGTCAACAGACCCAAGAGACCAGGGTTAGATCAGACCAAACCCTAAGGGTTTGAGACCTAGTTAGGATGAAGGAGTCAGCTCTCAAAAACGAGTCCAGAAACCCCAAACAAGAAAGGAGCAGCGCAAAGCCCGAGTGGAACAAATAGTAAAATCCAAATAAAAAAACACAAACCCAAGACCTGACAAGAAAGGATGACGACCAGAACCCAAAAAGAGCGGCTCAACTCCTCTGCAGAGAAAGAAAGCAGAACCCTAAATTCCAAAAAGGAGGGTACAGGAATCATGAAACATGCCCAGGAGAAAAACAGAAGACAAGGTCAACTCCGCAAATCACGGACTCCCCCAAAGGTGGTGGAGGCAACAAACGACGTAGACAAAAAAACCCACCATCCCCTGAGAACAAGAAATCAGACGCGACCCACAACCCCTCACAGTTCAACCAGGGACCAGCTAAATAACCAACGTAAATTCCCACTTTTTTATAAAACACTGGTTGATACTAGTCCTCCGCGAAGGAGGAGGAACTCCAGTGGCGTGTTCCCGAACAAGAGCAGGGTGATAAAGCCCAAACAAGACCATAAACCCACCAGCTTGGTCCCGAACAGGTGCATGGGTGAAACACAAATGCAACCGAAACCCCGCAGAGAGATAAGAAAGCAACAACACCAACCCAAAAAGGTCAAGCCCAAGGACCTTCGCCACGCTTAAAAAAAACCGACACAAACCACCCCGGAGCGATCCAAAAACGAGGAAGGGGGAGCTGAAGCTAAGGAGGAAACCATGGGTTCTAGAATAAACCCAGGAAGGAGAGTCAGGGCCGAACCCAACCATGGAGACGAAGACGAAGTGAGCAAAGGAGAAGGGCAGAAACCACAGCAAGGACCAGACGCTTCGACTGCAAAACCCTAATCGCCATCGTCATCCTTTTCAAGATTATTCAAGTCATTATGACTTACAACGTTACATCTATGGATTTCTCATTCTTAGAAATAAAAACTTTTTACTTTAAGATATCAATGTACGAATTAATTAATATAGATGCGATGCTTGAGCAAATCAACACCATAATTTATGTGATGTAAAAGCAGACAATAATTGCATATGACATAAATATATCAATTAATAAATAGAGAGAACGATGGTTGAGAAAATCAACACCATAATTTATATGATTTAAATGAGACAATAATTTCATTATTATGTTACTATGTTACATAATACAATGTGAATTGTTTGTATTGAGATATATATCACTTACTATGTTGCTAAAGTTCATGACAATGATGATTTGAGAGATTACTTAAGTCAATGATTCAATCCATGACCTTCTTGGATTTATCAATCATTGGGGTTGATATAGAATGATTTATCCTAATTGATTTAATTATCACATAATAATGTGTCATGGGCCTATTGCAAGTTGGTGTGGTATGTAGTATATTTAATTATCACATAATAATGTGTAATGCGGGCATGGGCTTATTGCAAGTTGTTGTGGTATGTAACAGTCTTAGGCTTATTATAGTGCTTAAATTATAACAAGCATATTAGAGTTATGGCAACTATGCTAGGCTTATTATGTGGGGTGCGGGAAAATATTAAAACAAGAAATTAGTAGTAGAATATAAATAACAACAATAAAATTACAAAGATAAGTATAAAAGAACAATATAAATAAAAATAATAATAATAAAAATAAAAATTAAGGAATAAATTTATTCTTAAATATGCCAATATATAAAGAGAGGGTTTTATCTACTTAAAATTAAGTTAATATATAATCATTACATCTAAATCACAATCATAGGGATTTCTTTCTTGGAAGTCATAGCTTCAGAACCAAAGTGGGGTAGGGTACCTTTACCTAGGTATATTAGGTACTCAAACCCATCCACAAAGGTCTATCTTATCCCACAAGTAAGGGGGTTTTCATACATCATCCATATGGCTAGGTTGTGACTTTAAATTGTGTTGTTGTTGTTGTTGTTGTTGTTGTTGTGAATGGAGTGAAATCATTGTACACTAAGACATTTCATAATGGATTTCTAAAACATATTCATTCATGGTTATGTTAAGTTAATTCAAAATAAGATATCTTACTTTGTAATTGTTTTTAAAATTACAAATTGATGATTGATTCTTGTTTCTTTTCTTGATCAAATTGATCAAATTGGCACGATAGTAGAAAATAATCCATGACCTAGGGCAAGTGCACATAATTTGCATATGCATATCTATGTTTTAATATGGAATGAAAATATATCTATTGATCGCAAATTTGATGGTGCCTTGAATCTATCTATCAATTATATGAAGTAATATATTTATTTACAATAAATCTATGAGTGGATCTACCTATTGAGGTGGGATATTGAGTGGATCTAGCATCCCTCCTCCAACATAGGGCTTAAGAGATGTGACGATTCTCAATCTTTGCAAGTGGATAGAGAAACATTATTTCTCTAATATATACATAATTTTATGGCTAGTTGCAATATTTTCACATAAAACTATTGGATTTGGTTCGTTTATATCTAATGATCTAGATTATTTAGAGAACAAAATGAACGCAAAAATATAAAATGAACACACACACACATAAATATTTTGCAGAAAGCACATTAGTATAGTAAAACCCAAATTCTATTAATGAATGAAATGGAAAAACACTGTAAACTGCAAAGCAATACAAATTGGCTTAGATGGTGGTGACTTATCTCTGAAGATAGATGTATCGGTTATGCTGATTTACAAGAGATAATTACAAAGATACCAAAAAGGGCCTTTTATCATAAGAATAAAGAGGCAAAAACCCTAAACATCCGAAAACCTAACCCTAAGACATGAAGCACCAAAAGGATTTGTGGGCCCCAAGGTGGTTAGTTGATATACCAAGGTGGTTAGTTGATATACCAACTTTCCAGGGGCACAACTTTTCCATTATGGTCTCTATTTAGAGTGCATGATAGCTCATTGGAAGGAACTAACCAAGGATTATAACTTTTGACTGGGGCCAAGGCATGCCATGGTAACCGTGACTCCTCGTTTGGAAAAAAAATCATTTAGGGCCTCAAAACAACCTCGGATTTTTGGAACCCAAAAAATTATAGAAAAATGCCAATAAGATGGAGAACTATTGTAACTTGTTGGAATAGGTGGGTGGCCACCAATATCCGGTTAGATGATCTGAAGTGGGGAATTGACCTCTTTATAACTATATTAAAATCCTTTCAATAATTGAGAGGAAATATCCCTAGATTCATTGTTGTACATATTCAAAAGTGTATGAATCATGTACTAATGTTTTCTATGTAAACCATCCATAGGTGAAGAAAGGACATTAAATTGGATCTCTTTACACAAATTGTGTCTGTGTGTGCGTGCGTGTACGTGTGCGTGTGTGTGTTCATGCATATGCATGCAAGTGTGTGGGAGCACGTGCACGCATGCGTACACATGGTGGAATCAACAATCGGGCCATGCTCATACTTGTGTGGCATGGGTTGGTTCCAACAACTACCACTATAACTTCAAGGCATGCCCATGATGCCCCACAACAAGACTAGTTGAGGTATGAACCAACAATGTCATAAGGAGTACCTTAATAGTAAACCTACTTCCAATTGATCTACACCTTGGAGAAAACTCATCAAAATATGTTTGTTAACAAAAACATTATCATACTGACGATGACATTTTCATATTGAAAAAGATCATATTCATACTTGAAGCATCCTAACCCTTGAAGTGTCTTTTTTCTATTATATCCATGTGCACGATTGCTTTTACTTGAGCATATATCATTTTTATTTTAGTTTTACTTGTGACTAATGAGTGATACACCATCCATTTCCATTTCTAGCATTAAATATAAGCTTCCCAACCTAGACAAACTAGAGAGACTGGTATCCCCAAGGGAAACATATATGATATTAGATATATATGTTAAAGAGGGCCTAATAAAAGACCCACATGTGAAATAATTGAGAATAGGTATATATAGAGGTCAATATAGTCATTATTGAAACATTAACATATATGAATGTAATTATGTTATCCATAGGAGGTTCCCCTATTCTTTAAAGAGTACTATATAAACCTCAATATATACATATTCTCACTCCTTGTGCACGTGAGCCCTTTATTAGCTTGACCCCTATTACATATACAATTACTCTGTTACATATACATTTACCACACAAATATCCCTTAGGGTCATATTAAAGGCCTAATATAATGAATTTAAACTATATCTAGAGTACATCTAGAGTACATGGAATTTTTAGTTAAGCATAGGAAAATAGAGAAGATTCAAGTTTGAGACGCACATGCTTAATCCTAACTTCTCATATTTTTATGATATTATTCAAAAACAAATAGAATAACAAAATAATAATATTGGAAAATAATTTTTAAACTCTATATGATATGTAAAAAAAAATAGAAAACAAATATGAGAAAACGAAATGGACCCAAGAACGAGAAATTGAGAGATTAGAAACTTAAAAAATGATAGATAAAATAAAAGAGTTAGAGAATAAGTTAGACAGTAATTTGGTTTTAAACAATTTTGAAGATGTTGATCATTTTTCTTCATGAGGGGAAAGTATTAATAAAAAGGAAATTTTTGCGAGGAATAAGAAAAACTTTCATTTTTATAGAGGTGATACTTCTTTTTAACATATTGAAAGGTTTCTTTTTAAGTTCCTTTAAGAAAAATGGAAAAGAAAGAGTAATATACAACACACCCTTAATACTCTTATATTAAACTTTAAAAAAAAATTAATTATTTTAAATAACCAATATATTCATTTGTGCATAACTCTACTTGTGAATGAACTATGGATTGGGGGATGATATTTCTAATCTCCATTTTAAACCCACAAGGATATTCATCACTAGTACCACCCATAATGTTTTTAGCTTCATTTTTGTTAGTACTACTCTTGCCTAATAAAGATGATTTTTTTTTTTGTGGGTGGAAGACACATTTTTGGGGAAAGGGCAATTTATCCTGGTCTCCTACTAACATCAAACTTACCCCTTTATCTATATTTATGCTAATACCTTTTATCTATATTTATGTTAATATATGATTTCTTTCTTCTTTTTCTTTTCTTGTAACTAATTTTCCCTTAATCAAGTAGTCTAGAGTGATAATTTCATCTGAAAAGATAGGATTCTTCATTTTGAGACTTGGGGAATGCACCAAAGTGTCACCCTTTGTGTTTAAATAACCATCATCCATATCTCTTTCTCCTTCCTCACATCCCACAACCTTTGGAAAACAATATTGTACCTAATTTAAACCATATGAGTTTTAAAAGCTCCCCAGTAGATCAAAACCCCCATGACTTTAGCTTCCTTTAGATCAACTACATCAAAACCTTGGAAAAAGACTCAAAATTTTTATGCTCCTGATACAAACATTTAAACTTAAAGGTTGTAGAAATAAATCTCGTGATATTCCGCAGGTATATTGTTGAGCTCCTTGATTTTGAAACCCATGACATCACTCTGGGCATCACATATATGGAATTTGTTATTAAACCCAATGACTACACCATTAAGGACTGGACTTGGATTATCAGCTGAGTTGAAAGAAATTACAATTATGGTGCAATAAATGGCTATCTATAGTCGACCGTCTTGTTTTACTGAAATTAGTTATGGAGGGCCTTACCTGTTTATTGCACTTCATTAACACATATCCAAACTAGCATTCTCGATCGTATCAATTAACTATCTTTCGATTTTCTTTGGCGGAACGAGGAGGAGGATTAGCCATTCCATTGGATCTCCTGGAAATGTATTACTCTACCAAAATCGCTCAGAGGATAGCAGATGGTGCCAAAATGCTGAGGCATTTAAGCTTGGTTAAATGCACCGCTGTTAGTAGTGTGACGATCTTGTCGAATTTTAGGGCATTGGAGTATCTAAACTTCGATCAATGCCATTTTGTCACTCTCCTGCTGTTAGCTGCACTAAGTTATCTCACCTAAACTTAGCATCAGCAAGGATAACAGATGATGGCTTATTGCATCTTGTATCTTGCAGTATGTTACGAACATTGGAAATTCCTTACTGCAGAGGGGTCCAAGGCCCTGGTTTGGTTACAATTGCATTATCCTGTAATTGGATTCAGTACTTGGTCCTAAGTTATCAATTCAAGGGCACAACAGTGTTAGAGGAGTTGAGAAAACGGTGTTGCAGGGTACAACTGGAAATGGATCACTTGAATGCCTTTACACTTTGGTAAGTATATGCATCTGATAGCAGAAGGTAAAAGATGCAGAGGGACTAATTTTTTTTCTGCTTAGAGGCCAACACTCCTGGGACAGAAAAAGTTTCAAAAAGGATTGCAAAATGTGATTCATATTACTGTTTACAATATGAATGGATGACGCAGCTTTACTTCCATGTTAATTCCACGCATTTGATGTAGTGGGAGAGAGATGTAAGATGTGCTCGGCAGAAAAAGTTTTTCAATTATTTAAACGTTCTGTAATTATATATATTCTGCTTGACACTATTCTTCTAGTTGGAATAGTCTCTTCTTTTTGTTCCAAGGAAAACCTCGTTGGGAAATTCCGAGGCACTTCTCCCCACGTTTCACAAATGGTACCCAGTGCGAACCTGTTGACACTGATTACGGGACCTGTTAGGTCCCCGTTAGTGACATCCAGTGAGGCATACAACAGAAGCAGCCATTCCAGGGATGGACCCCGAGACCTCTTGCATGAAGATCAAAGCACTCAATCCTTGAGATAGCATACCGGGCTTGGAATAGTACATTAGCATGTTATAATTTATCTCTATTTTGAAGTGCAATATAAGAATTGTGCATATTGTATTGAGTTTGAAGTGCAATATTGGCTTGTAGCCTTGTACATATTGTGTTGAGTTTGAAGTGTAATATTGGATTTGTACATATTGTAATTTGTATTGCTACCCTTTTATGCAAGATTGCTGCTCTTCAAAAAAATTTCCCCTCAATTATGCAGCTGTGTTTTAGATGGTTCTTTTCCCTTTCCAAGGGTTTTGCTCTTCGATATTTTTGTACTCAATTATTCAGCTGTGTTTTAGATGGTCCTTTTCCTACGGCAGCTTGTAGGACCTAATTCTACTGGAGCTTTAATATCAAGCAGGGAATCGTGACAGTATTGAGTAATCTACTTTAGGGAGCTTCTTTGTATCTTCACATTGCTGGTATTGATTGATAGGCCTAAATAATTCTCATTCGAGGCATGCATTCAAGTACCAAAAAAACCCAAGAAGGAAATTATAAACATCATCATGATAAACCCAAGAAGGAGATGTAAGGAAATCTGTTTTTGAGCGTGGAAGTTTGAATGAATCTGATGTTTTCCCTCGTTCAAAGAAATATTGAACTAAAACCATAAAGAGAAAAGAATTTCATCCTTCAAGTTTTGATGTGACTTTTCTTGGTTCCTTTCTGTCTACCTCTTAAGGAAAGGGGTTACTCCCTTTTCTGATTTTCATTTTCTGTCTAATGCAGAGCTCTTAGAGCTGTTATATGCTTTGATACCGCATTGCAATGTACTCAGCTCACAACATTTCTGACACCAAATTGTAATGCCTAATTTTGTATCTGTGATTTAATATGCTAATGTTGTCTCATTCAAAGAAATATTGAACTAAAAAACATAAAAGAAGAAAAACAACTTAATCTTCAAGTTTTCATGCGACTTACCTAAGTTGCTTCCTGTCTACCTCTCAAGGATAAGGGGTGCTCATTTTTTCTGATTTTCATTGTCATTGTTTCATTTCAGAGCTCTTATATGCTTTGATACTGCATTGCAATGTACTCAGCTACCTCTTCTACACAAGAGAGCACCAACTCAACCCAAATATTTCTTCTACTTGGAGCTCACAACAATTATGACACCAATTTATAATGCTTAAATTTGATAAGTGTGATTTAATTGGCTTATGTTGTCTTGAGCGACCCAGGAGATGCAAAATAAATCACACACTATGGATTATTATGTACTGCTTGAATCATTAAGAAAGAACAACTTGCAAGTATTACAAGCTCAAGAATTAAACACACTGTATTCCATCACATTGTGAAGGAACAACTTGCAAGTGTTACAAATTCAACTATTAAACACATATAAAATCCATCAAATCTTGTACCAAATATCCACGGAGTATTAATTTGTAAAGAAGCATGAACACATGGAATGGCTACAAGAAATGATTCACCACCCCCTTCCACCCCTGTAGGCATCCATTGCAATTATCACCCTTGATTTAAGTTATGAGATGACAAGGGCAAGAGTTTTATTTGTTTTCTCTTTGAACACATGGTAATAAGGTAAGGGTTTTCTTATTAATTTTCTCTCTTACAATTGAATCAACTTATAACACTACCCATTCTGCACAAATTTGTCAGAATTTTTCCTTCCAACATGGAACACTTTCCAATCAAACATCCAAGGCATTCCAAGTAGAATATGGCATGTATCCATCTCGACTACATTGCATAGCACTTGTTCTTTGAAATTCCCAATTTGAAAACTTAATAAACAATGGCCAGTCACGGTCACTTGCTAGTCTTTCTGTAACCATGATATCTATAAGGATTAGGATGTGCCTCACATTTCAAGTTTAATTTCCTTTTGACTTTGGTGGAAACCAAGTTCTCAGTTTTGCCTCCATCAATGACTAAGTTACAACATCTGCCTTGGAATTTACATTTTGTCTTAAACACAATTTTCCTCTATTCAGGCACCTCTATTAACTTTTGCTTTGGCCTTAACAACATTCTTTGAAACATCATATTTTCACCTTGTTCTTGCTGAAGCATAAGTACATTGTCTCCAACCCAGCGATGCTTCATCAACCACTGTCATCTGCGTTCTAGTATCACCTCTTTTACTGGGACCTTGTTTCTCTAGGCATTTTAAGGCTTTGTGACCTTCAATTCCACATCTATAACAGGTAATTACATACTTTCCTCCTCCTCTTCGAAAACGTCTACCTCTACCAGTTCCATTTCCTTTAGTACTTAGACTATTTGTCAACTACTCTTATTTTCCATTGTTCTAGCAGTGTTTGCTTTGCCTCTTCCTTGTGGACCCTTTCCTATAACCTTTTGCTGAGTCTTTCAATCAACCTTCTCTTCCACCTTTAGTGAAGCTTGGTAAGCCTCATCCATAGTACGAAAATAATGTGTACTCATCTCATCTTGAATTGCATACTTCAAACCATTCACGTATCTAGCTACATGATGATACTTTGGCTCCTTGATGCTTGATTTGAGTGACATCCTGAATAATTCCTTAGTATACTCATGCATATAAGCATCATTTTGCCTCAAATTCTGAACTTGTCTACACAAATTTTGCTGATAATCTACGGGAAAAAACTTATCTTTGATTTTACTCACCATTTCCTTCCAAGTCCCCATCCTTTCCATCCCACGATCAACCCTATCCTTCTGTAGCATGTCCCATCAAATGGTTGCATGTGCTTTCATTCTGTGATGGAAAAACGAACTCGATTTGGGTCACGAACACCCTCATATTTGAAGTATCTATCGAGCTCTCCTATCCAGTCAATAAGAGTTTTAGCTTTCAGACTTTTGCCATAGCGCTAAACCTCAAAGTTTGCACCACCTCTTTTTCTCAAATAAGTTATCAAGTGCACAACTGAGTTAGCGTCTTCATCGTGTGGTTCACACTCAATCTTAGCTTCTACTTATGAATATGTTTCGACATTTCCATCTCTTGTGTGCTCTAAATCCTCTATTGTTCTTCGCAATGCTTCAAATTCTTCAAATCGTGCACCTCCATGCATTGCTCCTCTCCTTCTTGGTGACATTCTCACAAACCTCCTGTTAGTTTTAATCCTAACTACCATCCACATCCTCAATCCAAATGCTGATAGACCACTTGTCTCCATCACTCAAAATGTTGATACACCACCAAACTCAGTGTATTCTCCAACCCACATCTAGGAACAGTCATGCAATCAATCCAAGAGCATTCATGATATGATACCACTTGATGCAAAAGCTAGGAACTACAATTCATGACCAGTTACGACACCCACACCACTTTCATAATACACAATGGAAAAACATGATACAATAAAAAAAACACAAGGAGAAGTAACACATAAATTTAACTGCAAAATATTAAATGAAACACAAGATTTATTTAGTTTGGATAACATCATGGGTTGACATTATAACCAATTCTTTGAGGAGTAACAACGTACGAGTAACAGCCTCTGCCAATTGTTCATTTGTGTTGCTGTAACAAGCTCGGTATTCATGAAATGGATAGAGTCTTCTAAGCAAAATGTTGATATTCTACCTCATGGTTCATTGACTGGATCCTCTTCTCATGGAACCCCCCTCTCATTGATTCCATCCCTCCTTTAACTCAACGACCTTCCTTTTAATTGATTCTCCTTCCATCTTCTAGATCAAACAATTACAAATCATCCCTCTATTTTCCCTTACTGTTTCACCTTCCTCCTTCAGTGTTGGGTTCACAATGTGTCCTTAAGGAGCGAGTTCTCTTCCCTAATAGTGGCTATGACTCATCATGAATGAATTCCAACATGGCAAGTTCAAACGTGTGTGATCACAAGGTTGCAAATGAAGAAATAACACAATATTGTAAAATTCCACCATATGCGGGAGTTTCAACACACACAAAAGTAGTAGCATGAGTAGCAACAATTCAAATTGAACTATAGGTAGCAACATAACTCTATACTAAAAAAATTAACTAAATAAAATGGACCACAACATAGTCCTTATTCAACTTATTATCTAGTTTGTAGAATAGAAATATTTTTGGGTGATGCAGATCGCCCGAGCCCAAGGATACTCCTGCATCACTATATCCAAGTTATCTTCCAAATATTCATAGTACCTCAAATCCGATGTATTGGATGTCTATCACCCCTGTGGGAAATATTAGTAACCTGGAAAATTGCAGTAATACCACTATCACATGTTTTTCTCCTGCCATTCAACTCTTTGGTACAATATTTTCTGCCATTACACCACATAGCCTTATGATGTTTCACATGTATTCTCAATATGTTAGAAATGGATTGTTAGGAAATGGTAAGTATATGTATAAGATAATTTGCATTAAAAAGACATTGAGACATGGCTTACATTTCTATATTTTGAACCATATGCTAAATCAATTTGTTGTTGGCTTAAACTTGTGTCATGATCCAAATAAGCCTTTTTGGTCATTGCTTCCAAGTCATTCCAACTTAATTCACCATAAACTTATTCACACCCATATGCCCATCTCTTCATAAAATCAAGATTATTAACAATTTATACATGAATTGCATCCCACTCAATACTACCTAGAACAATGACAAAAAAAAATGTTAGTTAAACAACCAAGCTACTAACCAGTGTACCAAAAACATGTATGGAGATATTAAATACAATACAAGATTTTACCTTTAGCTTTTCTTTGTATACCATTCCCCAACAACAGCTACTCATTAAATTTGTTGGTAGAATTGGCATCCCAAAGGAGTGACACATCCATATCACCCACTACTTAGGGTAGCTACTCACTAAAATATACATTGGATTGATACAGAATGTACCCTTGAAACATTGATCCTTCTGGATGTGATCTCTGTTTAACAAATGCCTTCAATGCTTTCAAGTACCTCTTCACCAACCACATTGACCTTGTGTGCACAGGACCACATATTTCAATCTCTTCCACTAGGTGTATCAAGTAGTGTTTCAGTGCATTGAAAAAGGTTGGAAGCAAATACTTTTGCATCTCAGACATAAGTTGGGGAATTTGTATTTTCCAATACCCGATATCTTACTTATGTGTTTCTTTAGATGAAAACCACCTACAAGAGCAATGAAACTTGATGTGTTAACATTCAAATATATAAGACAATAAAAACAAGTATTGACCCTCTATACAATCAATATCAATTCAATTATAACTTTATGCATACCTCATGTACTTGTCGAGATCATAGATAACCTTCTTAATGTTGTTTTCAAAGCTATTAGGCGGAGATAAAAGTAGAACATATTGCAATAATGATGAAACACATATTATTAAAAAATAATTACATACCATTACATATAACTTAAATAGAGATAAACATGAATTAATAAAAAATAATGTATATAACATAAAGTAAATAATCAAAGTTGCAAACCGTTGAACCTTGATAAATGTATGTGAATCATGAGTTTTAGCCCCCCCCCCCCAAAAAAAAATCACCTTGCTTTGTCAATATATTACCTATGTTTGAAGCAAACACAATGGGAAATTGTATCTTTCGTACAACCCCTTTTACAATGACTCTCTTGTTCAATTAATAACCATGGAAGATTGGTGGAATTTCCACTATCCCAGGTTTGATTCAAATGTTGCAATGAGTTGGATTTTTGAAAGTCACTAATAATTTTTGCAATTTTTTCCTTGTTATTCCTCCCATCTATAATTTTCCACAAGCACTCTATGGCATTCTTTCCAATATGCATTGTGTCAAACAAATGAGCTACTTGTAGGTGCTCATAGTATGGCAATCAACTAAATTGGGCAGAATATCATTTCAAACCTTGTGGAAGTTGACCATGGTGATGACTTTTGAGAAGCATCAATGACATTAATATTTTATATTAATCATGGTAAGCATCAAAATCTAGAAATTAAAACAAATGACCAAGAATGAAGTAGTTAGCTACAAACAAATATTGCTTACCATGGATCTTTTGAAATTCATTTTTTCCATAGTTGAGGTGTCATCCTTCCGGGATTTTTTTCTAGTCTCTTCCTTTCCATTGAAGTCATTTTTTTCGGTAATCCGATACCTGTGGTCCTTATGTAGAAAATTTATAAACTCATTGTACACCTTCTTTCCTAAACTTCTTAAATGTCTAGATATTGTTCTTGGACCACACACTAGACATGCATATTTTCCATTTGTTTAAATCCATGCAAATTATGGAATAGTGTTAACATATATAATTTTGTATATTATAAAAATAGTTGCATAACAAATGATGCATATATATACATGGAAACTTTACATACCACCTAAATGTGTAAGATCGGGTGCATAATGAATTGTCCATGTAAGTATTCCATGGAGCTGAATTTTGTTTTTTGCCATTAGGTTTGAAGATGTCATATATACTGATACCATGCCATAATTAAAAGTTTGTATATAAGAGGCTCAATATATACATCCATCTCTTTAACTTTGTGCTTGCCTAGTAGTCATTTCAAAAGTAACATACACGGTTAATAAGTTTTCGTACATGCAATAATAATAAAAGTTGATTGCTTATATTATGCTAACATTCTTAAAAATAAGTACTAGAAAAAATAATGCCAACATGACATGATCCCTTTTAATTTCCATCCATGGATGAAGGTTATTGTTTATAACAAAGGCTGGCCAAACTAGGTAAGCGCTTCAGGGCTCTCCAAATGGGTTGACACCACCAACTGCCAATGGAAGTCTAACATTAAGAGGTTCTTCTTTAAAAATTGACCATCTTTCATCAATGTCTCTGAATGCATAACCATTTGCCAGCATTCACGTGACACCATCTTCAGTTATTTGTCATGCATGGTAATCCATAAATTCCACAATGTTTTACACCGTTAATCAATCATTGAAAGCATGGAATCATTAGGATATGGCAAAGATCTTTGCAAGGAACCTTATTTGTTACCTGATCAATACGATATCTACTAATTCCACATTCAATGCACTCACTCTTTGATGCATGGTGTCCGTAATATATAATATGATCATTGGGACATGCATCAATTATGTTATACTCCATTTGTAGATAATTCAAAACGACACACATTTATTTGTATGTGCAAGGTAAAGTATTTGATGGTAGTAGAAGAGTGTCACCTAATANTACAAAAATCAAAATCTTGCATACCTTAACAATTGTGTCATTGTTGTGTTGAAATACCATTCATGACCTTTAAGTTGAGTAGCAACAAAAGAGCTAAGAGAAGACTTGTCTTTGAGTATTTTTATAAGGATTTTTTTTCCTTATCAATAAGAGGTACATCATGAATGTTTTCATATGCCTCTTCCATAGGTACATTCTCATATGTGGAAACAAATGTGTCATGGATCAACCTATTTATCCCTTCATTCTCAATCATATTGTAGTCATTTTATTCCATTAATATATCAACCTCAATGTCACTGCCCTAAACATCTCTAGCACTGTGAATTTTAGCAATTGGGTTTGCCAGCGTTAGTGGTCTTCTTTATGCAGTAGTTATCAAGAATATATATAACCAATTAGTATTGAAATATCGATCAATAATAACAGTATTGCAAAATTAGATTTTTTTTTAATATAATTTACCAGGGGATGATATTGCTTTCCTTCTTCCAAGTGCCCATACCACGAACAATTTTTCCTGGCTGTTTCCTTGACAACTCTTCTTCTTTTCATTCCTCTGCATTTCGTAGAAGGACAATAACATTTTCCATCGTTGATTATAACTTCAACACTGAAGGGTTGATTTTGACCTTTTATTGGAACATTGTTGCTTCTATCATTGTATACAGATTAAATAACTTCCTACTTAGCAACGAGTCATCCAAATATGCTAGCAAATTGGGGGACATGATTGTATGACATTGTGCTTCGTTTCAATAAATTGCATTATCAAGCCATTAATAGAAGAAAGAAAGAGATCAAATCATTAAGCCAATGAAAAAAAATAATCCAAAAGTGGGCATCCTTGATCAACAATTTTTTTTACCTATAAACAGAGTTCTCCTTCCTCCAAAGTCCTTCAATGAATTATTCTTGCCGAATTTAACCAAAATACACAAATACATGTTCTATCCTAATATGTTTACATTTTTTCCCATTTGATCCTAAAAATGTAAAATACTTTCGGTGTCACGTCATTTAAGCGACAACAAGGGAAAGAAAAACGACGTCTACTATTAAACATCTCTTCAGAGACATCTCTAAGCGTCACTTAAGAGACACCTCTGAACGTTACTTAAGGGATGACCCGAGACGTCACTTAAGAGACATTAAATACTATATGTTGCTTAAGAAACACTTGTTTGATTTTTTCCTCAATAACCCATGAAAATGATGTCTAGCTGACATTAAAAAAATGGTTTTTGACTTTTGACGTTGGTATAAATGTTGAATTTGACCCCAAATGTAGTAATGAGGTGATGGTAGAGCATAGATAGTTGTTGATAACTTGCACATGGAGGAATGTGAACCAATTATTTGGGCTTGTAGTGGAACATGGCTTCCCAGTGGAAGAGAAGGTTGAAGAAAGGGAATGAAGGAGTAGGAAGGCTCCAAAAGATGAATTTAATGGCCGAATTAATTGTTGTGGTACAATATTTGAATGCAGATCTAGTGGGATGTCACTGTACATCAAAGATCAAGTCATGGGTGAAGATCAAGACTTCACCATGAATGCACAATCAATGCTGGAAGGGTGATCCTTGAAGGAAATTAAGTGCAGGTGAGGCTCGAGAAGCTTGCCATAAATGTATGATTAAATAAAACAGGACATGTATTGATAGAGTCACATAGTTAGTGCACATGAGGGTAGCTTCGAGAAGAAGTCAGAAGAGAAAATAAGCCTCCAAAATGGGAAATAAGAGGTCCTGAGAAGAAGAGATCCTGTTACATCAATGACCATAGAAGAAGAAACACAATGAGAAGACTGCATAGAGAAGAAGACAAACACAACAATAGGTGAAGAGGGATACCCAAATGGCACAAAAGTGAGGTAAATAACAGAGCAACATGCTCTACTGAACTGTAAACTCTTGGCTAAGAATTAGGCCAACAGGATAATGGTTAGTGAGAGAAGTGACAGATTCAAGGGTTTTAGAACCCTTGTATACATATGTGATAAGAAAGGCCCATGACGACCATGTAAGTAAATTTATGAGAATTAATAGAATGCTTGTGTTGTGTTTGTGTTTTGTTTGAATTTGGGTATCTGTTGTTTGTCTCTATGTGTTTTGCACTTGTTGATTCCTCGCCCTCGTGCATAGAGCATCAATTGGTATTAGAGCCACGTGACGTTGACCGTGATTGGTGTAGGCTACTTGCCATCACAAACATTGTGTAAATCCTATTGCTAACTTTTTCAATGGTTGAAGGGGCTAACATGGTGTGGTAACATAATTATATGGCTTAAATTATAGGTGGGAAAAATGCTCTCCAAACTTGTAAGTGACATAGGAAGGAAAATGGTAGGTGCATCTTGTAAACATGGGAAAAGAGAGGCTGAGCTTGATCAAATATAAATGGATCTTATTGGTGTAAGTGTTGAAGTTGTGATACTATGTCATATTCTTATTGTTTAAGATTTGTAGTAATATACAATTTGGGCATACTTATCATTTTCTTTCTAAGTACAACAATTCATACTATGAGTTATGATGTTTCTGAAAATTTATTTATTTGCAAATTGTAACAAATGTGGGGTGTTCTTTTATTTATTGATTTTTATTAATCACTTTAATATCTTTGGTTTTATAGGTTGAAAAGGAATTTTAAAATTTAATGTATATTTATTTATTTAATTTTTTTAATACAATAACATGATTTTTTTTTTTTAATTTAACAAATAGGAATATTTGTAACTAGCTTTGAATTGAAAATTATGCATTGAATAAATTATATTAAATTATGTAAAATTGTATTTTTATATTTGAAACTTAAAAAATAAGTAATGATTTTGAATTCTTATAATCATTAAATAGAATATTTATTAAACATTTTCTTACTTATTTCTTAAAATAAATAATAATAATATTTTTAAGGTCACCGCGAGATACTAATTTGGTATAAAAAACCATCTTGTTTGTGACACAAAGAACTCTCTTTATATAAAAATGTAACTATTGAAATTTATATAAGTATACATACTCTACTCTTCAAAATATGAGTTTATACACTCATATACATGCCAGTCTTATTAAAATATCAATTACATATCTAAATCAATATGATATTTTGTATTTTAATTTTACTTTTGAAATTAACCTATATGCTATATGTATTTGAAATTTATTTTTCAAATTAAAAAAACGTACTTCAATGAATGCTTCGATTAAATTGTATTGAGGGAGAATTTTGTTTTTCAAAGTCATTGTTTTGGCAAAGGGAGGTGGTCAGATATACCAAAACATGATTCCAATTTTATTTAAAAATCCACCTAACAACCTATTTCGTCCATCAATCTACACAGTGTGCTAACCAAACATCTTGATAATCAATAAAATGATTTATTTATGATTGTAAAATTTAGCAAACTAAATATAAAGAGCTGAGCTAAGTGTATGGTGGTACTGAAATTGTTAAGATTATATGCCCAACAAGTTGAGACTTTTAAATGTAAAGGAGATTCCATTGCATCTTTGTAAATCAGATAGCAAATATGTTGAAACTTATACCATCTAGGATTTACCTAGAGCAAAGAACAAATAATCATTTGAGATATTTAGCTTCCTCTGTGTTCCCCTTCTTTAGCTTCCTATGAAAGATCATACATGCATTGGAGGGGGAAATTCTATGTTGAAAAACTTTTCTTGCTGGCTCCCTAGCAAGAGCATTGAGCTCGTCAGCAAATTCCTTTTGATTTTATAGCAACTGATGGATCTTAGTTTCTCGGCGCCCCATTCCGTTTGAGAGGGTCATGCCATTGTTGTTCCCCTCAAATAGACCCTGAGCAGTATCCATAATGGCACATCCCAAAAGCGCCTTAGTTTTCCATAACAATGCTAGGGTTTTGGAATATCGAGTTTCCTTGGTACACATGTTCTTATGATCATCCTCCATCTGACCAAGTTGCTCCTTCGATCTCTCAACTGATGAAACCTCCAAGTTGTTTGCAATTATGACCTCCATCCCGTGAATATGTTCTTTTGATGTAGGCTTTATAGCCCCATGAAAACCGAATTTGGTTCGTCTCTGCTCCTCGATCATGCGAGGCATGTGAGTATGTTTAGGATCGTTCACCATTTTACAGGTGGTGCATTTGATTCAGGCCATTCTTCTCAAACCAAAAAGGTTCTTCCACTGCAAACTAATGCAAAGGTAAAACTCAAAAGGGGGCTTGGCAGGACGATAGTTGTGACAAGCTTCCTTTCGGTCTCTTTTATTCTTTTTGATTTGGGTCTTCTGTCGAAGGAGAAGACACCAAATCTTACCATCATTGTGCTCCAAACGTGGGTTCTGAACCCAAATGAATTGCAGGAGGTGGACAATTTGACTCTCATGATCGAGAATAAATCCATCCAGGATAAGGTTTGACGTTAGGACATTCGATTGAAGGCAAAGTAAATTCTTCGTACCATAGTATTTACAACATGATGACAAGAAGCTGCAAGAAGAGTCTACCACATCGTGCTGTCATTCCTTCTAATGGACACACGTAGGGCATCAAGAAAAGCCTCCTCCATGGAAAAGACACCCATCTTAAGGAAATTATAATCTACAAGATTATCTTTATGATTTTTTTAATATAATTTAACTTTAAAAATAAAGTTATTTAAAATATATATATCAATTTAGAAAAAACAAAATAAGATAACAAATCAACAAAAGATAGATATAATGAAAACTATTTGTTTTAACAAATATTATAATTTTTTCTATATTATTAAATGATTTGAGATACTACTCAAATCATCATGGCATACAACATACTATCCATGGTTCTCATTCTTAGGAATATGGTCTAGCTTAAAAAATTTATTCAAATATTGTATATGATTTGAGAGATTATTCAAATTATTATAGACTATAATTAATTTTATATTCTAGCTTTCTCATTCTTAAGAATATGATTTAATTAAAAAAATAAAATTTTAAAAATATTAATATATTAATTGATAATGATTATTTGAGAGATTTCTCATTCTTAGAAATAAAAAACTTGTTACTATAAGATATAAATGTACCAATTAATATGTACCAATTAATAAATAGAGATACGATGCTTCAATCAACACCATAATTTATGTGATTTTAAAAGTAGACAATAATTTCATATGACATAAATATATCAATTGATAAATAGAGAGAACAATAATTTCAACACCATAATTGATATGATTTAAATGAGCCAATAATTTCATATGGCATAAAGAACAAATGTGAATTATTTGTTTTGAGATATAATATATCGCTTACTATGTTGCTAAAGTTCATGACAATGATGATTCGAGAGATTACTCAAGTCATCGTAGCCTAAATGATTCAATCCATGACCTTCTTGGATTTATCAATCATTGAGATTGATAGAGAATGATTTATCAATCATTGAGATTGATAGAGAATGATTTATCCTAATAAATTTAATTATTAATTGTCACATAATAATGTGTCAGGGGTCATGGTCTATTGCAAGTTGTTGTGGTCTGTAGTAGATTTAATTATCACATAATAATGTGTAATGGGTTATGACTAATTGCAAGGTGTTGTGGTATGTAGTAGTCTTATCATCGTGTTTAAATGGTAATAAACATATTAGAGTTTATGACAACTATATTAGGTTTATTATAGAAACCTAATGAGGTAGTGGCAAGGATGAGGATGGGGATGGTAGAAAATATTAGAGAAAACAAAAAATCAGTAGTAAAATATGAATAACAACAATGAAATTACAAAGATAAATGTAAAAGAACAATATAAAGATAAATAATAACAATAAAAATAAAAATTAAGAAAGATAATTATTCTTAAATATGTCAGTATATAAATAGAGGGTTTTATCTACTTAAAATTAAGTTAATATATAATTATTACATCTAAACTAGAGTCATAGGGGTTTCTTTCTTGGAGGTATAGCTTTAAAACCAAAGTGTGGTAGGGTATGTATACCTAGTAAATTATGTACTCAAACCCATCCACAATGGTCTATCTTATCCCACAAGTAAGGGGGTTCTCATACATCATCCATATGGCTAGGTTGTGACCTTAAATTGTATTTTTGTTGTTGTTGTTGTTGTGAATGAAGGGGCGAAAGCATTGTGCACTAAGACATTTCATAATGAATTTATAAAACATATTCATTCATGCTTATGTTAAGTTAATTCAAAATAAGATATCTTACTTTGCAATTGCTTTTAAAATTACAAATTGATTATTGATTCTTGATTCTTGATCAAATTGGTAGGGTAGTAGAAAATAATCCATGACCTAGGGAAAGTGCATATAATTTGCATATGTATATCTATGCTTTAATATGAAATGAAAATCTATCCACTGATCACAAATTTTTTAGTGCCTTGAGTCTCTTTATCAATTATATGAAGTAATATATTCATTTACAACAAATCTATGAGTGGATCTACCTATTGAGGTCATGAGATATTGAGTGTACCTAACATCCCTCCTCCAACATAGGGGTTAAGAGATGTGACGATTCTCAATCTTTGCAAGTGGATAGAGAAACATTATTTCTCTAATATATACAATATTTTATGGTTAGTTGCAATATTTACACATAACACTAATGGATTTGGTATGTTCATATCTGATGATATGGAATATTTAGAGAACAAAATGAACGCAAAAATATAAAATGGACACACACACACACATAAATATTTTGCAGAAAGCACATTAGTATAGTAAAACCCAATTCTATTAATGAATGAAATGGAAAAACACTGTAAATTGCAAAGCAATACAAATTGGCTTAGATGGTGGTGACTTATCTATGAAGATAGATTTGTTAGTTATGCTCATTTACAAGAGATACTTACAAAGATACCAAAATCTTTCCTTTTATCATAAGAATAAAGAGGAAAAAAACCTAAACATCCAAAAACCTAACCCTAAGAGATGAAGCACCAAAAGAATTTGTGGGCCCCAAGGTGGTTAGTTGATATACCAACTTCCTGAGGGAGCAACTTTTCCATTATGGTCTCTATTTAGAGTGCATGATAGCTCATTGGAAGGAACTAACTAAGGATTATAACTTTTGACTGGGGCTATGGCATGCCATGGTAACCCTGGCCCCTCGATTGACAAAAAAAATCATTTAGGCCGGCCTCAAAACAACCTCGGATTTTTGGAACCCGAAAAATTATAGAAAATTTCCAATAAGATGGAGAACTATTGTAAATTGGTGGAATAAGTGGGTGGCCACCAATATCCACTTAGATGATTTGAAGTGGGGAATTGGCCTCTTTATAACTATATTAAAATCCTTTTAATATTTGAGAGGAAATATCCCAAGATTCATTGTTGTACATATTTAAAAGTGTATGAATCATGTACTAGTGTTTTCTATGTAAACTATCCATAGGTGAAGAAAGGACACTAAATTGGACCTCTTTACAAAAAATTTGTGTGTGTGTGTGTGTGTGTGCATGCATGTGTGTGCGTGCACATGGTGAAATCAACAATCGAGATAGGCTCATACTTACATGACATGGGTTGGTTCCAACAACTACCACTATAACTTCAAGGCATGCCCATGATGCCCCACAACCAGACTAGTTGAGGTACGCACCAACGATGTCATAAGGAGTACCTTAATAGTACTCCTACTTCCAATTGATCTACACCTTGGAAAAAAATCATCAAAATATATTTGTTAACAAAAACATTATTATATTCACGATGACATTTTCATATTGAAAAAGATCATATTCATACTTGAAGCAACCTAACCCCTGAAGTATCTTTTTTTTTTTATATCCATGTGCACAATTGCTTTAACTTGAGCCTATATCCTTTTTATTTTAGTTTTACTTGCACTAATAATGAGTGACACACCATCCATTTCCATTTCTGGTATTAAATGTAAACTTCCCATCCTGGAAAAACTAGAGAGACTGGCATGACCCCAAGGGAAACATATATGGTATTATATATATATGTTAAAGAGGGCCTAATAAAAGACCCACATGTGAAATAATTCAGAATAGGTATATATAGAGGTTAATATAGTCATTATTGGAACATTAACATATATGAACGTAATTGTGTTATTTAGGGAAGGTTCCCCTATTTTTTAAAGAGTTGTGACTATATAAACCTCAATATACATGCATATTCTCACTCATTGTGCATGTGAGCCCTTTATTAGCTTGACCCCTATTAGACATACAATTACTCTGTCACATATACATTACCACACAAATGCCTCCCTTAAGGTCATATTAAAGGCCTAATATAATGAATTTAAACTATATCTAAAGTACATAGACTTTTTAGTTAACTATAGGGAAAATAGAGAAGATTTAGTTTGAGAGAGACATGCTTAATCCTAACTTTTCATCTTTTTAGGATATGATTAAAAACAAATAGAATAATAATATTGGAAAATAATTTTCAAACTCTATATGATATCTACAGGAAATAGAAAACAAATATGAGAAAGTGAAATGGATACAAGGACAAGAAATTGAGAGATTAGAAACTTAAAAAATGAGAGATAAAATAAAAAAAGTTACAGAATAAGTTAAACATTAATTTGGTTTTAAACAATTTTGAAGATGTTGATCATTTTTCCTTATGAAAAGAAAGTATTAACAATAAGGAAGATATTGATTACCTTTCATTTTTATAGAGATGGTACTTCTCTTTTCTTTAATATTTTAAAAAGTTTCTTCTTAAGTTTCTTTTAAAAATATGGTAATGTATAACTATATAACACTATTAATACTCTTATATTAAACTTTAGAAAATGATTAATTATTTTAAATAACCAATATATTCATTTAAGCATAACTCTGTGTGAATAAACTAAGTAACTTAGAAAATAAATAGATGCAAAAAAAATATAATAGCAAAGAAAAATAACCACTTAGTTAGGCATAACATGACTCTTCAAGAAACATTTAAAACTAGATATCACACCAGAGGAAAGCACATAGATAACTTTAAATGATGCTTTTTAGAAAACTTTAAATGATCCTTAACCATGAATATTATCAAGATGATAGGAAATAATGTGATCAATATTTATATTTCATCAAATAAATTTTGAAATCACAAAAGACAAAATGCTCCTATATAGTATTCTATGAAGTTTAATTTAAATACATAATATCTAAATCTTAAAATGAAAATTGTCCATTGTCAAAAATAAAATTTTGTGAATGGAAATGTAGAATGCCTATGACCTAAAAGGACAATTGAAATGACGGAATTTACCTTCTTCATGCTACGATTGGGCTCCTGCAAACTAGAAATAAATACCTGTAAGAACAAAGATTACAATGAAAACTTGGCCTCAATGCCAAATTTTATGGAACATAAAGATGGGATGAGAAAGTAATTGGGAACTAAAGAAATATATAAAAATGGAAAATATGGTTGGAATGCTCATAAATCAAGAGGTGGAATGTTAGGTTTTTAACCCATTTTTCTTCACAAAACAAACCCAAATTGCCATAATGTTTCTAGGAATAACTTGCTTTATGAACTCAATGAAAGGATAGATATAGAATCTATTTCTTTGTTTACCTATAATTGAATATATTTGTGCAATGGGATCAGAGTAATTTCTTATTTCACTCCGAATAAAAATATTTTTTTTGTTTCATTTAACTCTTTTTGTTATTGATGAGTAGTATCCAAGTTTTCCACATTATTAGTAACAAATTATTCCAATCGTTACCTTATCCCTTCCTCGAGGAAACTTGAAGGGTTTCTAATTCTTTACTGGTATTTTCTTTGGCTCTCCTCAATTTTAATTTCATTTTTTCTTTCAAAATAATTTTTCACTTTCCATGAGAGATTAAGGAACCTCTAATTCCTTATCAATATGAATGATATTTAGAAACATTGAACTCATCCTTTCCTCTATCATATCACAAGTATCAATTAGTTATTTAGTATGTCAATCCTATTGTCCCATCCTCCTCAAACCTATTTTAGCTTAGAAACAGATGGCATATTTTCCTTTTGTACTTTATGCTCATTCATATTTGCAAGCTTCTTGATGAATGTAGAAACAAAATTATCATTGAAAGCCTGTATTTTTGGAGCTTTGTATTGAAAAATCCCCTTAATGAGTGAATTCTTCCAACAATAATAGAAGCCTTATCAACAATATCCCACACTTGTGAAAATAAACTAATATTTTCCTCAAAGTTAGCGGAAACATATTTTCTTACCTCAATAAACAATTATTAGGCCCCTCTTTGCATTGAGGGCCCATCAAGTGCTTCCTCAAGGTGGTTA
The DNA here is from genome assembly GCA_001517045.1 of Pseudotsuga menziesii. Taxonomy (NCBI): domain Eukaryota; kingdom Viridiplantae; phylum Streptophyta; class Pinopsida; order Pinales; family Pinaceae; genus Pseudotsuga; species Pseudotsuga menziesii. Next base: position 84,475 of record LPNX010615308.1, read on the forward strand.
TCAAGTCTTCTAATAGACAAAGAGTGTGTGAATAATGGCTTTATATTCAGAGAAACCTCTAGTTAAACAACCTTTCTTCTAAGATCGATGTTCTACAATTCTTATAGTTCATTCATAGAATGAGACAATCCATATTTAGTAGCTAGTTGCATCTTCAAAAATACAAAATGTTTTAACCCTTTAACATCCATTTTAGAGTTCTAATTTTCTGGGATCCTTTTGTCAATCACATTGATTTTTCCCAAATGCATCTTTCTATAAGTCTTGTCATACTTCACCCAATGAAAGGTAAAATAAGAATTTTGAAATGCATTCAACTTATCTACTAGATACTTCCTCCACTATCAAATTGATTTCACTCATTTTAACTGATTCCCAAGACACCAACTTATTTGAATCATCAACCTCCACATCTTTCATAGCATCCAAATTTGCTTCAAATTATTTCCCATTACCATTTCTTACAAAAACAAAAAATTATTTATGGATTGGGGGAATTATATTTCTAATCTCCATTTTAAACCCACAAGGATCTTCATCACTAGTACCACCAACAATGTTTCTAGTTTCATTTTTGTTAGTACTACTCTTGCCTAATAAAGATTTTTTTTCTTGTGGGTGGAAGACACATTTTTGGGGGAAAGGAAAATTCATCCTCGTCTCCCACTAACATCAAACTTACCCCTTTATCTATCTTTATGCTAATATATGATTTGTTTCTTCTTTTTCTTTTCTTGTGACTAATTTTTCCTTTATCAAGTGTTCAAATTGTCTAGAGTGATAATTTCATCTGAAAGGATAGGATTCTTCATTTTGACACTTGGGGAATGCACCAAAGTGTCACCCTTTGTGTTTAAATCACCATCATCCTTATCTATTTCTCCTTCCTCACATCCCACAGCCTTTGGAAAACAATATTGTATCTAATTTAAACCATATGAGTTTTAAAATCTCCCTATAAATCAAAACCCCCATGACTTTAGCTTCCTTTAGATCAACTACATCAAAACCTTAGAAAAAGACTCTCAAAATTTTTATGCTCCTAAAACAAACATGTAAACTTAAAGGTTGTAGAAAGTTGTAGAAATAAATCTCTTTTTCTTCTTATCATAGAATACTAACCACATATATTCCCTAGGTATATTGTTGAGCTCCTTGATTTTGAATCCCATGAGATCACTTTGGGCATCACATATATGGAATTTTTTATTAAACCCAATGAATACACCATTAAGGACTGAACTTGGCTTATCAACTGAGTTGAAAGAAAGTACAATTATGGTGCAATAAATGGCTATCTATAGCTGACCGTCTTGTTTTACTGAAATTAGTTATGGAGGGCCTACATGTTTATTGGACTTCATTAGCACATATCCAAACTGGAATTCTCGATCATATCAATTAACTATCTTTCAATTTTCTTTAGCAGAACAAGCAGGAGGGTAAGCCATTCCATTGGATCTCCTGGAAACATGTTACTCTACCAAAATCACTTTGAGGATGGGGCCTTAAGCATCATTTTTGCTTTGCAAAATATCTCACTGCCAAAGGTGTATAGCGAATTATTCAAGGTAAAGGTTTGTGGGTTTAGATAGTTCACCAAGAATACATGTAACCATAATTTATTTTGGAATGGATCCACTTGAGAGACAATTCTCATCCCACCATATCTACTATGTGGAAAGCACTACTGAGTGCTTACTTATTGGTGACTTACTATCACGGGAGATAAAAATGGTAAACTTAGTAGGGCCAGCATTGATCCCTAGATTGGATTATATGGCCAACACAGAGTTTTGGAGCACATGATTGAATCTCTTGTGGGAAAAGGCATTATATTTCTTCATCAGGTTATGGATATACACAACAACACTCCCCTTCAGGAGGTTTGGTACTCGACCGATCATATACATTTCCATCACGAAGACAAGGTTAGATGGGATTCTTACACCAAGTCTCTTAAGGACAACCACTCATTCATATGGGACAAGCCTGATAAACGTTTATGGACAAAAAATGCATAAAAAGGAATTTATCTCCCAAAATCGAATATCAGGTCTTAAGAGAAGATGAAGTCAATGAACCAGTAGCATGGTGGCATCGTGTGATATGGAAATCAATTGTCCTCTAAAGTGTATACTTTTCATGTGGCTCGTGTTGGATGATAAAATTCCAACCTAGGATAATCTTATTAGGCGTTTTGGTGAAGGACCTAGTCGATGCGCTCTATGTTGCACCCACGGTGAGGACACACATCACCTATTTTAAGTTTCCCACACATCACTAAAATGTGGAATTTTTCCCATTTGGACACTAGTCTTAACTTCAAATGGGATGGTGATAATATCCCAGAGGCCCTACACTTATGGATTCACATGAATAAATTTGAATCGCACAAAGCTTTCCAACTTGTCATCACCATGGGCACATGGTTAGTGAGGAACCATGTGCTTTTTCAGGATAATTTTTTCCCTCCACAATTTTATGTGGCCAATATCATGAAAATCATGGATCATTATTCCCAAGTCAATAAAACCATCAACATCAAACCCAGATCTTATCTCAAAAGGTGCAAAACCAACAAATCCTGCCCAATTTTTTTATGATACCATTTCTTGGGGCAATTATTTTGTAATGATAGCATGTAAGTTTAAATATGATATGGAATCGTTTATAGATGCATAAGGGGGGGATTTCAACTCTCGAAAAAGTTAAATTTATACTTGGAATTGTTCTCCTCGTATTATTTTACAAATATCCTAAATCCTTGGCTTTAACATCCAAAATAGTTGGTATTCCTTTAAGTACTTAGGTGTGTCACTCACCTTGGAAAGAAACATGGTTGTCGAATAGAAATCTATTATCCAAAATATTAAATCAAAGGTTCAAGCTTGGGGAATTCATTATCTTAACTTAGTTGGTAATATTAACCCTTATCAAGTCTGTTTTATCTTCTCTCCTCATATTTTTGTGTTCTACTATGCTAGATACTATAGGTGTCATGGACAGTTCCAACAAAAAAATCCATTGTTTCCTCTGGAAAGGGAAGAAATCTAGTCATAAATAATTCCATGTCATCAAATGATACATTGCTAAGTGTTCCCAAGGGCATGGGGGTACCAGAGTCAGAGAATTAATAATATTGAATATAACAACGAGGGAAAAAAATCTATGGAGGTTGGTTACATGAAGAAATGAATGGTGGAAAGATATTACGTAGAGGAAATAAACTAAGAAACCAAGATTGAGATGCTTATATGGGGGGATTCTTCAAGGAAAAGGGACAAGTATATGTAATATTTGCAAAATGGATGTGATCCTAATCCAAGACGATCTATGCTGGATCCTAGGGAATGGTAAAAGCATTCAAATATGAGAGGAAAGTTTTATAGGAAGAGCTCATATTTCCTACAAACCTAGTTTAAAATATATCATATAGTGGATTAACTCTAATGGGTATAGAACTCTTTTTTATCTCTCATATTGGTTGGAGTCGAGGCATTGGCAAGGCTAGAAGAAGATCAAAATTCAAGATCATATCTTTTATGACTTCAAACTTCTCTTACATTGTAAGCAAGGTCTTCCCAACTCCCACATATTATACAAAGACTATAGAGGATGGGGGGGATTTATTTCAATTGAAGGATTTTATAAAAAGTTTATTAGTGAGCTCCCAACATCTCCATATGCTTGCATGTGGAAAAAAAAAGTGGAAACCAGACAGATTGCTGAATATTAATGTTTTTTGTTGGGTTTTGGATTATAATAACCTTCTAATAAATGATAATATAATGCGAATGGGCATAGAATGTCCGTCCTAGTGTGTGATATGGAAAAAATCGAAAGAAACTCCTAAGCATATTTTTCGTGAGTGTGAATTTGCTTATGAATTCTAGGCTACTATTCTCCAATGTTTATGTGTTAATTTAATTCTTCCTACCAAGGTGACTTTTTTTGCAAATGGAAATATTATCATTTAGGATATATTCTCAGCAAGCCTATGTTCTCTAATTTTTGGAATTCTCTCCCCAAAAATGTATGCTAGAAAATATAGTTGGCTCAGAATAAACTCACTTTCAAAAATAGGAGAGCTGATTCGAAAATCTTTGTTATTTGGGACAAATTTCTTACGATAGAAGCTATTAAAGGAAATGGTATATCTAGTTCAGTTTCAGAGTCTCTCTTACCTCAAGAGTCGTAATGAATTGGAGATTTCTTCTAGATGTGATCCCTTCATTCCAATATATATTTCCATCAGGCCCAACCCTGTAGTTGGGTTCCATATCTTTCTTATTTAGAATTTAAGGAATGGAATCTACAACATTTTTTCCATAATATTTTCTTTTATGAATAATCGAAAGGAAACCCTGGGGAGGTAGGTGTGTGGGGGGGTTCTTCTTTACCCTTGAGGGAATGAGGTGGAAAACTTTGCTTGGGGATTAGGATTCCAAAAAAACAACCAAGATAAATGGTATACTCTCATGCAAGGATTTGAGTCAATAAAATACTTAAAACTCACAAGCATGATGATCTTTGGATATTCTATGATATGCAATTGTAAGATATGAAAATTCCTAAGGGCTCAAGATCCAAAGCTTGGGAAATTGCAATGAAGAATTCTGATATTTCTTAGAGTTCCTCGCAAATTGTCTATATTCCACATTCAAAGAAGTAATAATGAACTTGTCGATAAATTGACCAATCAAGGAGTTAGGTTGAACTAGGCCATGCTTGTTCAAAATGGGGGATCACCCCAAAGGAAGTGGTTACCCCATTAATGTGATTATGAATTCCTTATGTCGAAGGAAAGGTAGTGATAGAAGTAACATAGGGTTAACCAATGTCAAACACTGAAATGCGAGCTACAACCTTCGGTTGCAAAGTGATGGATAGGGAAGATCGGTCAGGTGTGTGGCACATGAATGTACATTATGTTTTTAGGCATTAAATGCCCCCCATGCAAACCTACAGGCTCACTCATTCCATCTTATAACCACACCTAGGAAGTTAAGGATTTGTTTAATTAAAAGGGGAATGTCAGTGAGATAATTATTGAGAATGAACATGAGCAAAGTTTGCTTTCTTATTGGTTTGTGGAAGAGCATCCTAATTTTGGATGGAGAGGTGGGAAATTTGCGTTCATTCATAGTGTTGGTTCTCTTTTCAAATAGGTGAGTCTCTCATACCCTTGGTATGGAACTGAGATTTATCTTTTTTTTGCTAGAGTGTGAGTTCATCGTTGTCTCTCCATTGAATTTGAGCAGGAAGGGTTTTTAGGCACCTGGTTAATTAAGGGGGAAGATTCATGATCACCCCATGATCATCCTGATGAATATGATTTTCATTGATGAATATGACTGTCATTGATGACAACATTAATGACAAAGGTTGAAGTGATGACATCGGGCATGGCCAAATGACCCATTCTGTGGTCATTTGTGACTTGTTGGGGTTATGGAATCCTTGAAGAAGGTTATGGTGCATATAAAGGCTTGGGCCCGCTTGGATGCTTTGAAAGCCCTTAAGGCCATAAGAAGGAGTCCATTGAAAATCAAGATAAATATTTTATTTGAATTAGAATATTAATATACCAGGTTGGTCCTAGTAAAAGGTGGAAGAAGAACCTTAGAACCAAGATAGGTCGGCTCCTTAATACTCTCCAAAAAAAAATTATAATTAAAAAATAATAATAGAGACAAGTTGGCTCAGTAAAAGCATAAAATAAAAAATTATGATGAATGTCAGCTCCATAAATTTTATGAGAAAACAACATAAATACCACGTTTTTGTTTTATTCTAATGGTAGAAAAAGAAGCGTGGATCAGCTTTGAATTTCAAGTGGAAAAAGGAGCAATCCGAGGAAAGCCACAGGAAGATACAATAGCAACAGTAAAGGTGAATTTGTGAAGGTATTTTTCTATCACGTTTTTAAGCAACAGCTTGTCTACACCTTAACATAGTCTGAGTTTTGAGGAGCAACCTGTCTGGAGGATATGTTTATCAGCAGTTGAAGGGTTTTCGACCTGTCAATATTTGAGGGAGTCAGTATTATCACAGGAGTGCATCATTCCAAGTCTCTATTTTGATACTGTGGGTGGTTTCTTCGTTAGACAAACCATCGAAATATTGATAGCATATACATAAGTCTGAGTTTTAGTAGTTTATACACAGTCCAAGCTTATCCGAGTTTGAAAGTGATTGAGGTAGTGTCTAAACAGTCTAAAAGCTTATCCAAGTTTGAAGGGAGATGTTGACAACCCCAATCCTAAGCTCTTGAAGTGATCAACAATCCCGAAGTTTTGTTGCTTGAAGACTGTACACAGTCTGTTTTTTTTTTTAGGGATTCTTCCAAAACATACACAGACCAAGTATGATGGAGTCCACAGTGTAATTCACAATGGAGTTGACAGTGCTTGAGTTCATTCTTAGGTTGNTTTTTTTTTTAGGGATTCTTCCAAAACATACACAGACCAAGTATGATGGAGTCCACAGTGTAATTCACAATGGAGTTGACAGTGCTTGAGTTCATTCTTAGGTTGGCTTGACTTGGAAACTCTTCTCAGCATCTACATAGTCCTAGTGAGGACAATGTTTGGGGGCTCTTCCTAAGCATTTACACAGTCCCAAATATCCCTAGAAGTTGACATGTTGATGATGAGGCCTAAGCATGGAGATGACAGTCCATGATGACAACCTTAGAAGCTATTGATGAAGTACAAGGTTGATGCACAACTTAAGAAGATGACAACCCTTACTTGGTTAGTGGATGACAACTCTAGTATTGACAGACCAAGTTTGGACTTGTGTTGGGCTCTTCCTCTCAGTCAATACACAGTCTAAGTCCAAGTATAATGAAGAGTGACTTGAAGAAACATCCTAGTTATAAGAAGACATGACCAGTGATAAATGATGATAGTGATGAAGTGGCAGTAATACCTTCAGCAAAAGACATGATGATGATGTGATAGTAAGGACAGACTAATGACATGTTGTGATAGAATTGACAAATTGGCAGAGTTGAATATTGACATGATAGTGATGATGTGTTTGTGATGATTGTGATGTATGAAATGCAATGTGATAGATATGTACTTGTAATACAAGTTGTGTCTTGTACATGCTTTCTTAGTAGGATCTAAGAAAAACTAGGCATGGTCCTAGATAAGGAGTTGCTACTCTTTGTTTCAGTAGGTGTTGAATTTCCATCACGGTCGTAGCCCTTTGAAATACAAAAATACTACAAATTATATATTTGTGTCTCTTGTACAATGAGTTGATGATTGTGTGTTTTATTTGATGAATGAGTTGATTATTGAAGCATAGTATATTGATGAATATGATGTTGAGTTGAATGTGATAATGACTTAAGTTTTAGAGTTTGAAGAAGTTAAAATTGAAGTAAGTTCAATATCATCGATTCACCCCCCCCCCTCTCGGTGAGACATTGTGTCTAACAATTGGTATCAGAGCAGGGCCTTCAACATAAGCCTAATAAGCTTGAAGGTATTTGGGGACACAATATGGAAGGATCAACAAAGCTCATTGACCATGAATTTCTAGTCTTGGAGAAGTCAAATTATTTTGGATGGAGAAGTAAAATGAAAAGTTACTTGAAGCAATTCAGTGTTTGGGAAATAGTGGTTAATCCACCTAACCATCCCAGCAAGGAAACAAAGGTAGCAGTTGAGAAATACAATAAAGTTACATTGAATTTTTTGATGGATGAACTCTCAAGCCCTATCAAAGAAAGCATTGGAAAGTACACTTCAGCCAAGGATCTCTGGTTCAAGCTAGAAGAAGAACACCAAAGGAGGAGTCAAGACAAAGAAAAGGAAGCAGAAGTTGACGGATGAAAAGCAAGAAGAAACGAAGGTAGAAGATTCAGATACAAGTGAAGGTAAGTACTCTTCAATGGATGATAACTCTAAATGTAATGATGATGAAGTTGTTCTTACAGAAGATGAAGAAGAAGTTTTGTTGAAATCAAATAATGCATTTACAAGCACTTTGTCAGATATTGATCTTAGATTCAATCCAAGACTCAAGAATAAAATGACGAGGTCATTTGAAAAATACAAAGAGGAGACAAAAGCTTTGCTAATTAAGTTAAATCTCAAGAACAAAGATTTTCAAGGTAAGTTGCAAGATCAAAATGATGAAATCAAGGAATTGATGATTGGATTAGCAAAAGAGCAAGAAGAGATTGGTGTAGAAGCTAGATGGGCTAATACTGATATAAAGATCCAGTTGGAAGAAGCTAAAAGAATAGAAGATGTTATGAAGCTTCAGCTGGAAGACAAAGAAAGAGAACATCAGAGGCTTGAAATGGAAATTGTTGGTCTTAGAAAGAAGATTGAGAAGTCAAAAGATCATGTAAAGTTCAGTCATCCTAGATAAAATTCTGAAGTGTCAAAGGCTTTCCTTTGACAATTCTGGCCTTGGGTTTAAGAAGGAAGAAGACAAATTGAAAGAAGTTTTGTGGTCCCCTAGAACTCCTGAAGCTGAATCCAACGAGGCTGTTCATGCACTTGCAAATGCCAACAAAGAAGTTGAAAATTCAAAAGTACCTTACGAAGCTACTCCCACTCATCAAGGCCATTCATTTGAGAGAAGAAGGACAAATCCAATATGGAGCCAAACTTCAAGGTATGAAAATAGATTTAATGGCTATTGTTTTTCTTGCTCTAATTTTGGTCATAAGGCTATGGATTGTAGATCCTATGGAAGAAGAAGTGCTGGAATCCCTAATGACAAAGTTAGGTGTTGGACATGTAATCGTCATGGTCATATTGCGGCTAACTGTCATACAATGAGGTGCTACTTATGTAGTGGTTTTGGTCACAGGGCTCAAGAATGCCCAATTCAAAGGAGTCAACCTAGGAGGATCCCATCATATACATCAGCAAGGAGAGCTAATGAATCATGGAAGAAGTATAACGAAGAAAAAATTGAAGATCAAAAGACAAACAATCTAAGCCAAGAACACTCTAAGGTATGGGTAAGAAAAAATATTTGCTGGATATAAATGAAGTTGAAGACCAATGCACAAAAGGTGAAGTTGGTTTCCATATGGCAAGCCATTCTTGAAGTCCATAAATAACTTTAAGAACTCCATGAGTTCATTATTGGAGGATGGACTCAATGGGAGAATGATAGATGCTCCAAAAGAAGTAGCATGTCCAAGGATCGTGGTCATAGTTGGCATGATGATAAGGGGAGAAGGAATAGTTTGCATTGATCTCATGAGGTAAGAATTTGCTGACTCTAGAACAACCTTGAAAGTCTTCAAGATGTTAATGAAGTGATCCTTAACAATGGTAACCCTACTCAAGAAATCTCCTTTAATGGAAGAATCCCTTGGAAACTTGAAGAAAACCACATGTATTCCTGAAGTTATTAATAGAGATTGAAGACGGGCTTGACAGTTCATCATTGACAGAGCAAGCCGATTCTCAGTTTGTATACAACCATGAAGTCCAAGAAAAAGATCTTCCTGGTCTTATAAATGATGAGACTATAGAGAATAAAGATTTTGTTACTAGAGAAAGTCTTAATGATACATATGTAGATTCTCAGGATGATAGCTTATCTGAATGCTATGAGCCTCTTGAAGAGGAGATGAAGGCTGCCAATGGAATTAATGAAGAACAAATTAGTGAGTCTGACTGTCACCAAGAATATGAAGGACAAAAAAATTTCACTGATGTATCCCATCTGAAAGAAGATGATAATGAAGACACAGATGATGAAGATGAATTGCATGATTTAAGCATTGCGAAAAAAAAACTGGTGGTCAATGCGCTTAATTCTTGATCACTCGAATGCACAGATCCTAAAGAAAACATTTTGGGTATACTATAGCTATTAAGTCTTCTTAAATAAGTTGTTTCAAAGTCATGTGTATCCTCTGATTTTTAGTACAACAAAAATATAGACAAGGAATATCAATATAGATACAAAGTTGAAATCAGCCTTTAAAATGTGGTGTTGTATAGCTCTTGGAAAGCTTCCCAATGCATAAAATGTTCAATCCTATTTTGAAGATCAAAAGATAGTCAAAGCAATAAGAATTCCATACACATAATCAACAAGATACTGTTGTTTGTAAAAGTGTAGTCAAAAGTGTGATCAAAGGAAAGTTTTTTTTGAAGAGGCAACATCAAAAGCTTGTAGTTGAAGCCTGATGATCCGAAATCAATATAAAAGACAAATTTAAAGGAAAATTACAGCTTGACATAACAGTATTAAAGAAAGTCATAATTATGATGAATTTCTTAATGATGAAGGTGGTTAAAGCTCAGTGGGAGCAATCTGATATACGACAACAACTATATGGTAAATGGACAGTATGTATTTTGAAGATAGCAGGGTACAAATATGACCTCAAAGAAATGCAAGAGACACACCCAGCTCGGTCAAAGGGGGATTTTCGTTCTAAGCAGCTACAACAATACACTTGATGGGGGGAGCAAGAATAATATGTAGTGATTTCATAGTGACATTTATGAATTTACTAGACAAAACTATGATGATGTTGAAGTAGCATATCAGATAGGGGGAATGTCTATACTTATGAAAATATGAAGATGACAAATGATGCAAGCAGAATCTCAGCAGTTCAAGAAGCCTATTTGAAATGGGGAGCACTTATGTGGAATTTGAAGATGATCCAAAGCTCAAATCATAAGTTAAAATGATGCATTCAAAACTAAATTTTTTTTTGGGTATTGTGAAGCCTTAAATGGCTAATTGGCCCTTTGTCATTAATGTCAAAGGGGGAGAGGAATCAGGTTTCCATCAATGACAAAGTGGGAGATTGATGAATATGATTGTCATTGATGACAAAATTAATGACAAAGGTTGAAGTGATGACATGAGGCATGGCCAAATGACCCATTCTGTGGTCATTTGTGACTTGTTGGGGTTATGGAACCCTTGAAGAAGGTTATGGTGCATATAAAGGCTTGGGCCCGCTTGGATGCTTTGAAAGCCCTTAAGGCCATAAGAATAAGTCCATTGAAAATTAGGATAAAAAGTTTATTTCAATTAGAATATTAAGATACCAGGTTGGTCCCAGTAAAATATGGAAGAACCTTAGAACCAAGACAGGTCGGCTCCTTAATACTCTCCAAAAATATTTTATAATTGAAAAAATTAATAGAGACAAGTCGGCTCAGTAAAAGCATAAAATAAAAAATTATGATGAATTTCGGCTCCATATATTTTATGAGAAAACGGTATAAATACCACTTTTTTTGTTTTATTCTAATGGTTGAAAAATAAACGTGGATCAGCTCTGAATTTTGAGTTGAAAAAGGAGCAGTCTGAGGTCAGTTGCATGAAGATACAACAACAGCAGCAAAGGTGAATTCGTGAAGGTCTCTTTCTATCATGTTTTTAAGAAGCAGCATGTCTCAGACCTTAACACAGTATGAGTTTTGAGGAGCATCCTGTCTGGAGGAGATGTTTATCAGTAGTTGAAGGGTTTTCAGCCTGTTAATATTTGAGGGAGTCAGTCTTATCATAGGAGTGCATCAATCCAAGTCCTGAGTTTGATAATGTGGGTGGTTTCTTCCTCAGACAAACCATCGAAATATTGATAGCGTATACACAATTCTAATTTTGGTAGTTTATCTGAGTTTGAAAGTGATTGAGGTGGAGTGTAAATAGTCTACAAGCTTATCCAAGTTTGAAGGGAGATGTTGACAACCCTAAGCCCGAGCTCTTGAAGTGATCAACAATCCCAAAGTTTTGTTGCTTGAAGATTATACACAATCTATTTTTTTCTAGGGCTTCTTCCAAAACATACACAGACCAAGAATGATGGAGTCCACAATGTAATGTACAATGAAGTTGACAGTGCTTGAGTTCATTCTCAGATTGGATTGATTTGGACACTCTTCTTAGCATCTACACAGTCCTAGTGAGGACATTGTTTAGGGGCTCTTCTTAATCATTTACACAGTCCCAAATAACCCTAGAAGTTGACATGTTGATGATGATACCTAAGCATGAAGATGACAGCCCATGATGACAACCTTAGAAGCTATTGATGAAGTACAAGGTTGATGCACAACTTAAGAATATGACAACCCTTACTTGGTGAGTGGATGACAACTCTAGTATTGATAGACCAAGTTTGGACTTGTGTTGGGCTCTTCCTCTTAGTCAATACACAGTCTAAGTCTAAGTATAATGAAGAGTGACTTGAATAAACATACTAGTGACAAGAAGTCATGACCAGTGATAAATGATGATAGTGACGAGGTGGCACTGATACCTTCAGCAGAAGACATGATGATGATGTGATAGTAAGGACATACTAATGACATGTTGTGATAGAATTGACAAATTGGCAGAGTTGAATATGACATGAAAGTGATCACGTGTTTGTGATGATTGTGATGTATGAAATGTAATGTGACAGATATGTACTTGTAATACAAGTTGTGTCTTGTACATGCTTTCTTAGTAGGATCTAAGAAAAACTAGGCATGGTCCTAGATAAGGATTTGGCGCTCTTTGTTTCAGTAGGTGTTGAATTTCCATCATGGTCGTAGCCGTTTGAAATACAAAAAATTACAAATATTATATCTGTGTCTCTTGTGTAATGAGTTGATGATTATTTGTTTTATTTGATGAATGAGTTGATTATTGAAGCATAGTCTATTGATGAATATGATGTTGAATTGAATGTGAAATGATGACTTAGGTTTTAGAGTTTGAAGAAGTTAAAATTGAAGTAAGTTCAAGCTCACCGATTCACCCCCCCCCCCCCCCCCCCCCCCCCCCCCCTCTCGGTGAGCCATTGTGTCTAACACATCCTATTACAATTGTATTTTGGAGGGATTTTTTAGCAACATTAGTAATGGCATAAATTATTTTAAGCACATGCTTTGAGTGGTGAATGGCATAATCAAAGGAATTCCAGAAGCCCTAAAACAAGTCTCTTATCATGTCTCTATGTTGGATTCCAAGATGGAATACATTGAAAGTAATATCTGCATTCTGAGGTCAAATAAAAGCAATGAGGGAATATATGGATAAAATGTTTAATATGAATCATTGTAGCCACTTTCAATCAACCCTACCAGTACATATGAAAGCAATGGAAGAGGAATCAATCCACTTACATGTTCAATAAAGGGAAAATTCTACCAGGCATGGATTCATGTTGATTTTCATTTCTATCAATGTCTTGTAGGCTTGTTTTTTATAATGATGTTTCAATGTATTTATCTTTTAGGCCATTTTTTCATATATATAGCATTAGAAGTATAGTAATTGCAGTATCCATAAAAGACATTTTGATCTATGAACAAGACTTAGACAATTTTTGTGTAGATTCTTCAAAGTTATTTCATGTTGTAAAAGCTCAATATTTTTGTATCTACTAGCTGGTTTAAACAATTTAATACAAAAATATTAACCATTCTTATTTTAAAAAATGCATGTGCAAACATTCAATTAGATAATCAAAATATAAATAAAGTTTTAACTTAATGCAAATGAAAGAGGAGAACTTAATGAACTTTGAACACTATGGAATGAGATAGAATCTTAAGAATTTGGCATTTGATAGTATAACTTTTTATCCCTGCAATTGATCCAAATAAACAATCAATACATGTTTAAATTATTAAAATAAAATTTTAATATGTTAGAATAACCAAAATCCCATCCCAATACTTAGGATAAAATAATTAATCTTTTTTATTAATTCCCTAGGTCCTACACTAGTTAGTTGGCATCCGGTTGCACCATTTGGTCAAAAATTGCCTAAACTTCCTCTAGGAGCGTCTTCATTATATTCTGGATAAGATTCTGACAACTCTGAAAAATTCCCATTTTAGTAAGTGTGCAATCCTTATTCCGAGTTTGACTGCTTTTAAGGCAAAAGGTGAAAGCTAGTCACATGGCAACTGCCTTGTTTTTTGCACAACTCATCCTCTATATTTTTCTCTCATGAAAGCATGAGTATATTCACTTTCCATCACTTATCAGCTTAAACAATTCATTCATCCAATTTGTGACCTCCTTGATTGGTTTGGAAAGTGCTTTATCCACCTAGGGGGATTTTTTTACTTTTAGTAAGCCTGCTTTTGTGAGCATTCAACTTGCCTCGTTAGGCATTCGAATATCTGATGTAATTATATATTTGGATATCCTATTACTTTATAAGGTTGGCTGATGTAAACTTAATCAATGTAAGTGATCCGTATTTATGTGGGAACGAAATGAAAGAACAGATAAATAATCATAAACACAAACATATTGCAATGAAAAAAGAGATACAATAAACACATATTCTATTAAATGGCGGAATATAATAGACTGTAAATACAATGCTAGAATGGTGGTAGCTATATCTGAGAAGAGATGTGGCTACTACACTCATCCGTGCCAACATCAATACAAAATAAGGCCAGAAGGGCCTATTTACAATAAGAATGAGGGCGAGAACCCCAAAATTCCAAAACATAACCCTAGAAGATGAACCATCATAAAGTTTGCACCCCCAAGGTGGTTAGTTGAACAATCAACTTCCTGTGGTCATAAATTTTACATACGATCTCTATTTTGGGTGCTCGATAGCCTACTGGAAAGGTCTATCCGAGATTTACATATTTCAAATGGGGCCAAATGAATGCTGACAACAACCATTTGGCCCCATGAATCGACAAAAAATGTCGTTTAGGGCCTCAAAATGACCCCAAAAGTTTGGGACGTGAAAAATCGTAGAAAACTATTTAGGAAACTGTCACAATGGACAATTGTTTTGAGCCAGTGGATTAGGTGGGTGGCTATTGATCTCCATCTAGATCAATCCTCCCTCCTTACAAAGCAATGGTATCCAATGCATCAAATCTTGTATCATATCTTGAACTGTGTGGTGAGATGATCTCCTGGTGCGACATTTACTGAAGTGAAGAGGATGCCTTTCGTTGACATTCGAAGAGGGCTGTAATTGTTGTGGATTGATGTGCTGAAATTGTTCAACAATTTTTGTTGTTGTGTTGTCCTTGGTTTGAAACAATCTGGATGATTTCTTCCCAGAGGAGCACCTTGAATGCGTGGCCTTGCATCGTAGACGTGCTCGGGTAGATGAGGAAACAATGACTCTGTGTTTTTTTTGTTTCTGCAGAGCAAAGACACCGTGTGCAGAGGATGTGGAGGTCTCTGTGATCTGATGTTCTCCTTCAGAGGAAATTGTGAAGAGGGATAATTTCTTGGTGTGGGAGCTTATCTTCCTACATTGCGAGACTATACTAGGTGCAACTGTCTCTAGTATTCGATAGATTTGTCCCCCAAAAGTGACAATGAAACCGTGAGATCATGACTCATATACAACATGATGCTTCCACATATATGGATGTCCTAAAAGAACATCACAGAATTCAAGTGGGGCCACATCACATAGTACCTTGTCTTTGAAAGGCTTGATTCCATATGGTAGGAGGCATGGTTGAGTAATGTGGATACCTCGTCCTTGGCTTAGCCAACCGATGTTGTATGGTTGTGGGTGTGGTGTTGGTGGAATATCTAATCTCTTGATGACTTCTGATGAGATCAGGTTCTTTTGGCTGCCATTGTCAACAAAAAAATGTAGTGAGATTCCCTTTACCCACATCTGAGAGTGGAATAGGCGCTCCTCTACCTCTGACTCTTTAGGCTCCTCTGGTTGAATCTTTGTGGTAGCAATAGTGACAGTGGGGTCTCCATCAATGATCTACTTCCCGTGGACTGCAGTTGTGACATTGGGTTCTGAATCAGAATCAGGATCTGATTTTGAATATTTGATCTCAGCTAGCAATGACTAGTTTTAGTAGCATTCATTAGTGTTGTGCTAAGGGATTTTATGAAATTCAAACCACTTCCCGGTGTCCTTCTTAGTCTTTCCATTCCCCTTCTTTTCTTGTGGCAGGGACTGTTGTATTTTCCTTGTCCTGTGTTTTGTGGGCCACAGTTTCCCTCGCCTTACTTCTGCGGTGGGTTTACAGGTCCAAAGTCTCTCTTGTTCTTTTTCCAAGATTTCTCCTTGATTTTGACATCATACCGATAGGAATATCTAAGTGAAGAGATGCTGAGGAAGTCCATATCAATTCAGATGTATCGATGCAGACCACCACGATATTTCAGTATCAGATGTCGCTTGGAGTCATTGATACCCAAATTTGTGTGCAAGGTATGAAAGTTGTTGGTGTACTCCAACACCGTCTGGTCCCTCTCTTAATGCATAATGGTCCATTTGGTGTACTGGTCATCACAATTTCCCATAGGGTAATACTGTTCCTTGACGGCATCTATGAAAGAGGCCCAAGTGGGATTTTTCTCAAGCATTTCAGACTTGTCTGATGATATTTTCTCCCAATAAGTACCCCACCAATTTTGGACATGGGGGACTACCTTAAGGAGCGCAAAGGTGATCTTTTCCTTGTCAGAAAAATTGTGGACAGAGAAATACCCTTCTAGAACATTCAACCACTTATCTAGGGCATCAACATCGATTTGGATTTAAAATAGAGGAATATCAATTCAACTTGTACCTTGAAGGGATTTGCATCCCCAAACTGACCGCTCATTGAATATGCACTTGCCATTGTCGACATTTGTAGAAGGATTTAGGTGAAACTATCCATCATCTGGTTCCTTTGTCCCTCAAGGGATTCCTCGAGCATCGAATTGATAGGATCTACTGCTCCATCGTCTCTTTTTTCAAAAACGACCCCAGAAGTTTGGGACCCAAAAAAATGTAGAAAAATAACTAGGAAATTGCCACATGGACAATTGTTTTGAGCCAGTGGAGTAGGTGGGTGGCCACCGATCTCCATATGGATCAATCCTCCCTCCTTAGAAATAAATGGTCTCCATTGCAAAAAATCACATATCATATCTCGAACTGTGTGGTGAGATGATCTCCTGGTGAGACATTTGCTGAAGTGAAGAGGTTGCCTTTATTTGATATCCTGAGAGGGATGTAATTGTTGTTGATTGATGTGTTGAAACAGTTCAATAATTTTGGTTGTTGTGTTGTCCTTGGTTAGAACCGATTTGGATGATTTCTTCCCAGAGAACCACCTTGAACGCATGGCCTTGCATCGTAGAGGTGCTCAAGTAGATGAGGAAATAATGACTTTGTGTTATTCTTGTTTCTTCAGAGCAGAGACACCCTGTGCAGAGGATGTAGAAGTATCTGTGATCTAATGTTCTCCTTTAGATGCAATTGTGAAGAGGGATAATTTCCTAGCGTGGGAGATTATCTTCCTACCTTGTGAGACTGTGTTATGTGCAACTGTCTTTGGTATCCGATAGAGTTGTCTCCCCAAAGTGACAATGACACAATGAGGTCATGACTCATATATAACATGATGCTTCCACTTATATGGTTTTCCTAAAAGAACATCACAGACTTTAAGTGGAGCCACATCACAGAGTACCTAGTCTTTGAAAGGCTTGATTCCATATGGTAGGAGGCATTGTTGAGTAATGCAGATACCT
This sequence comes from Pseudotsuga menziesii, assembly GCA_001517045.1. Taxonomy (NCBI): domain Eukaryota; kingdom Viridiplantae; phylum Streptophyta; class Pinopsida; order Pinales; family Pinaceae; genus Pseudotsuga; species Pseudotsuga menziesii. The sequence goes on from LPNX010615308.1 coordinate 101,974, forward strand.
CATACTTGGCTTAGCCAACTGATGTTGTAGGGTTGCGGTTGTGGTGTTGTTGGAATCTCTAATCTCTTGACGAATTTTGCTGAGATCAGGTTCTTTTGGCTGTCATTGTCAAGAAAAAAATGTAGTGGGATTCCCTTTACCCACATTTGTGATTGGAAGAGGCGCTCCTCTGCCTCTGACTATTTAGGCTCCTTTGGTTGAATCTGTGTGGTAGCAATAGTGACAATGGATTCTGCATCAATGATCTCCTTCCAATGGTCTGCAACTATGACATTGGGATCCAAACCGAAATCGGGATATGGTTCTGAAGATTTGATCTCGGCTACCAATGACTGCTTTTATCGGCATTCATCAGTGTTGTACCAATGGATTTTAGGAAATTCACACCACTTCCCGATGTCCTTCTATGTATTTTGATTCTCCTTCTTTGCTTGTGGCGGGGAATGGTTGTCTTGTCCTTGTCCTGTGTTTTGTGGGCTAGGGTTTCCCTTGCCTTGCTTCTGCTATGGGTTTGCAGGTCCAAAGTCTCTCTTGCTCTTTTGCCAAAATTTCTCCTCGATTTTGACAACATACCGATAGGCAGATTCAAGTGAAGAGATGTTGAGGAAGTCCATTTCAATTCGGATGTATCGATGTAGACCACTCCAATATTTCAGTATGAGGTGTCGCTCAAAGGTGTTGATACCCAACTTTCTGTGCAAGGTATGAAAGTTGTTGGTGTACTTCGACACTGTCTGGTCCCTCTCTTGATGCATAATGATACATTTGGTTTACTAGTCATCATAGTTTCCCATAGGGTAATACTGTTACTTGATGGAATCTAGGAAAGAGGCCCAAGTGGGATTTTCCTCAAGCATTCCAGACTCATCTAATTATATTTTCTCCCAATGAGTACCCCACCAATTTTGGACATGGGCGATTTCCTTAAGGAGTGCAAAGGTGATATTTTCCTTATCGAAAAAATTGTGGATAGAGAAATACCCTTTTATAAAATTCAACCACTTATCTAGGGAATCAACATCGATTGGCCTTCAAATAAAGTAATATCAAAGTTAACTTGTACCTTGAAGGTAGTTGTGTTAATATTTCATATGCTAGACTAGATTCAAAATCACAACAGGAACGTATCAAGAATCACTGATAGAAACAAAATCACAAGATAGACACAACATTTATCATGGGAAACCCTCAAGGGGAAGAAAACCCAGCAAAAATTCCTCTGTATAAGATGTATAAAAGAAAAACCCAAAAATAGGTGCTCTCCTCCTTTTGTTCTGTCTTTCTCTCTTTCTTTCCTATGCTCTACTCAAGTGAGTGAGTCTGTGTTCAAATAAGAATCAATTGAGTGAGTCTATTTATACATAATGAGCCAACTGAATTTTACCCTAGACAAGTCGATCCCACTAAACTGTCTGGGCCGACTTATCGTAAGAATACTCAAAACAATATATTATATTATTTATTAGGGTAGTAAAGACCTGACACAAGTGGAGGCTTTACATCATGTCTCTATGATGACCAAATACAATAGTAACACCCCGACAGAGGAATAATAACATCTCCCTTGGGTTACATTAGTAAAATACATTTAGAATATCCTTTGGAGTTACAATATTTCAACAAGTTGCATCCCCGAACTGACTGCTCGTTGAAGATGTACTTTCCACTATCGACATTCATTAAAGGATTTGGGCGAAACTATCCATCATCTCGTTCCTCTATCACTCGAGGGATTCCTCGAGCAGTGACTTGATAGGATCTCCTGATCTATCGTCTCTCTTTTATTCTGCCATGGGAGGCCATTTGGGGCGGCGAGAGTGATATTCCCCAAGTGAAACTAGTTCTAGACCCAACTCTCTATACCCTGACCTCCTCGGGGACATGCGCTGAGAAACAATCAAAGAGCAGATTGCTCTAATACCAATGATCTGAATTTATGTGGGAAAAAAATGAAAGAACATATAAATAATCATAAACAGAGACATATTGCAATGAAAACAGAGATACAATAAGCACATATTCTATTAAATGGCGCAATAGAACAGAGTGTAAATACAACTGCTAGAATGGTGGTAGCTATCTCTAAGAAAAGATGTGTTTGCTATGTTCATTTGTGCCAAGATAAATAAAAAATGAGGCCGAGAGGGCCGATTTATAATAAGAATGAGGGAGAGAACCCCAAAAGTCCAAAACATAACCCTAGAAGATGAACCGTCAGAAAGTTTGCAGCCCCAAGGTGGTTAGTTGAACAGTCAACTTCCTAGGGTCATAAATTTTACATACGATCTCTGATTTGGGCACGCGATAACCCATTGGAAATGTCTATCTGAGATTTACATCTTTTGATTGGGCCAAATGAATTCTCAAGGGTATTCATTGGCCCCCTGAATCGCCAAAAAACATCATTTAGGGCTTCAAAACGGCCTTGGAAGTTTAGGACCTGAAAAACCATAGAAAATTACGTAGGAGACTGCCACAATGGACAATTGTTTTGATCCAGTGGAATAGGTGGATGGCCACCGATCTCCATCTGGATCAATCATCCCTCCTTATTAAGCAATGGTATACATTGCGTCAAATACTGTATCATATCTCGAACTGTGTGGTGAGATGAGCTCTGGTGTGACATTTGTTGAAGTGAAGAAGCTGCCTTTCTTTGACATCCCAAGAGGGTTGTAATTGTTTCTGATTGATGTGTTGAAACTGTTCAACATTTTTTGTTGTTGTGTTGTCCTTTGTTTGAACCGATCTGGAATATTTATTTCCATAGGAGCACCTTGAATGCATGGACTTGCATCGTAGAGATGCTCGGGTAGATGAGGAAACAATGAATTTGTGTTCTTCTTGTTTCTGCAGAGCAGAGACACCCTATGCAGAGGATGTGGAGGTCTTTGTGATCTTATGTTCTCCTTCAGTGGAAATTATGAAGAGGGATAATTTCCTGGTGTGGGAGATTATCTTCCTACCTTGCGAGACTATGTTAGGTGCAACTGTCTCTGGTATTCGATAGACTTGTCTCCCCAAAGTGACAATGACACTACGAGGTTGTGACTCATATACAACATGACGCTTCCACATATATAGTTGTCCTAAAAGAACATGCCATACTTTAAGTGGGGCCACATCAAAGAGTACCTTGTCTTTGAAAGGCTTGATGCCATGTGGTAGGAGGCATTGTTGAGTAATGCAGATACCTCATCCTTGGCTTAGCCAACCATGTTGTAGGGTTATGGGTTGGGTATTGTTGGAATCTATAATATGTTGATGAATTCTGCTGAGATCAGGTTATTTTGGTTGTTGTTTTCAACAAAAAAATGTAGTGGGATTTCCTTTATCCACATCTACGAGTGGAAGAGGTGCTCCTCTGCCTCTGACTCTTTAGGCTCCTCTAGTTGAATCTATGTGATAGCAATAGTGACAGTGAGGTCTGCATCAATTATCTGCCTCCCATGGTCTACATCTGTGACATTGGGTTATGAATCAGAATCAGGATCTGATTCTGAAGATTTGATCTAGGCTACCAATGACTGCTTTTAGCAGCATTCATCATTGTTAAGCTAAGGGATTTTATGAAATTCACACCACTTTGTGGTGTCCTTATTTGTCTTTACATTCCTCTTCTTTACTTGTGGTAGGGATTGGTTGTCTTTTCCTTGTTCTGTGTTTTGCAGGCCAAGGTTTCCCTTTCCTTGCTTCTGCGGTGGGTTTGCAGGTCCAAAGTCTCTCTTGTTCTTTTGGAGAAATTTATCCTCGATTTTGATAGCATACCAATAGGTAGATCCAAGTGAAGATATGTCGAGGAAGTCCATCTTAGTTCAGATATACCTATGTAGACCCCTACAAATTTTCAATTAAGGTTTCGCTCAAAGTCATTGATACCCAACTTTGTGCACAAGGTATGAAAGTTGTTGGTGTACTCCTACACCATTTGGTCCCTCTCTTGACGCATAATGGTCCATTTGGTGTACTGGTCATCATAGTTTCCCATAGGGTAATACTGTTCCTTGACGAAATATATGAAAGAGTCCCAAGTGGTATTTGTCTCAAGCATTCTATACTTGTTTGATAATATTTTCTCCCAATAATTTTCCCACCAATTTTGGACATGGGGGATTTACTTAAGGAGCGCAAAGGTGATATTTTCCTTGTCAAAAAAATTGTGGACAGAGAAATACCCTTCTAGAACATTCAACCACTTATCTAGGGCATCAACATCGATTTGGCCTTCAAATAAAAGAGTATCAAAGTTAACTTGTACCTTGAAGGGATTAGCATCCCCGAACTGGCTGCTCGTTGAAGATCCATTTGCCGCTGCCAGCATGCGTTGAAGGATTTGGTAGAAACTATCCATCATCTCGTTCCTCTGTCGCTTGAGGGATTCCCTGAGAAGATACTTGAAAGGATATCATGCTCCGTCGTCTCTCTTTTCTTCCGCCATGGGAGGCTGTTTGGAGCGGTGAGAGTGATCTTCCCCAAGTGAAACTAGTTTGAGACCCAACTCTTTATACCCTGACTTCGTCGGGGACATATGCTGAGAAACAATCAAAGATCAGATTTCTTTGATACCATTGATCTATATTTATGTGGGAATGAAATGAAAGAGCAGATAAATAATAATAAACAAAGACATATTGCAATGAAACAAAGATACAGTAAACACATATTCTATTAAATGGCAGAATAGAACAGATTGTAAATACAACTGCTAGAATGGTGGTATCTATCTCTCAGAAGAGATGTGGATGCTACGCTCATCCATGCCAAGATGAATACAAAAAGACACTGGTAGGGCCTATTTATAAGAATAATGAGGGAGAGAACCCCTAAACTCCAAAACATAACCCTAGAAGATGAACCATCATAAAGTTTGGGACCCCAAGGTGGTTAGCTGAACAATCAAATTCTCGGGGTCATAAATTTTACATACGATCTATGATTTTGGCGCTCGATAGCTCATTGGAAAAGGTCTATCCGAGCTTTACATCTTTCGAATGGGGCCAAATGAATTCAAGAGGAAACCATTTAGCCCCTTGAATTTCCAAAAAACATCTTTTAAGGTCTCAAAATGACCCTGGAAGTTTGGGACCCGAAAAACTGTAGAAAAATAACTAGGAAACTGCCACAATGGACAATTGTTTTGAGTCAGTGGAATAGGTGGGTGGCCACCGATCTCCATCTAGATCAGCAAGTTTGTGTTATGCACCAATTTCATTCTCCAATTTGAATGGATCTATGCATGTTTTTCAAGCAATTTTGTGAGCTCAATTGATCGAATCTTGGGCTTAATTTTCACACGGTATTAGAGCTCCTTTAGCTTGGTTGTTCTCTTCTATTATTACTTATGTAGGATCGACAACACTTTCCTAGGGAGCGAATTTAGTATGTTCAGGGAACAATTGCTGAAGAAATGGATCAATCTTACCATATAATTTTGACTCCATTCAACTACTTCGAATAGAAGGAACAGATGGAGATTTTGATGAGGAGAAAATGCCTCTTTAGATTGACCATGGAAACTAAGGCTGGGCCCAGTGAAACAATAGAGAAGATTAAGTGGCACAATAGGAGAGATGAGGCATATGGTCTCTTTTGTATCATCATTTCCAGAGACCTTCTTTTCCATCTAGATGGATTGACATCACCAAATGAAGTATGGGAGAAACTCCAAGCCTTATTTGGAAAGACATTTGAAATGAGGGGACACTCACTGGAGAATGATCTTGTCTCACTGATTCAAAGTAATTCTGAGTCCTTACAAGTCTACTTCTCCAATTTCAAATCTCTTGTTATTCATTTAAAATAATGTGGTATTTAAAAGGAAGACAAACAACTAGTCTTGGCTATCCTTTCGAAGCTTGGCCCTAAACATTCAGTGTTTGTATCGACATTCCATGCCTCAAAATTGATAGTTCAAAACTGGAATATGCCTTCAGTTGTAGAGTTCATGGAATCCTTGACTGAGGAGAAAGATAAGTTGTTCATGATGGGCACCATCAAGCCTTCCAAAGATCAAGATTTGGTTGTTGGAGATTCAAAGGTGGATTCCAAATGCAAGAAGAAGTCAAAGAAGCCTCTTGATCAAAAGAAAGACAAGTCCAAGTCTCATGAGGAGTCTTCAAAATCAAATAAGAATTCCCAGAAGAAGAAAGGTAAAGGTGAAATGAGTAAGTGCACATACTGTGGTAAGGGCTATCATCCAAAGAGCTCTTGCACAAAGAAAAAAATTGATATGTTGACTCAACTCCTTGAAAAGCACAAAATATCTCTTCCTGAAGGCGCAAAGAAGGAGAGTGCATCAAATTTTGAAGACAAGGAGAGGGTTCATTCACTGGTAGAAAGAACTATAAGATCACCTTCCTTTATCATTGATTCTGGAGCTTCAAGAAACATGGTTTGGACAAGGGAGGAGTTCTCCTCTCTTGATGATTTGAATGGTCCAAAAATTGTTTTGGGAGACGATTCTGAAACTGAAAGTAAAGGGAATGGTAGAATATATTTGGAACATGGTTCCTTCAATAATGTTTTGTAAGTCCCAGGTCTTGCTGCTAATCTCTTCTCAGTTTATCAAATGACCCACACTGGGTCTTCTAAGAAGGTTTTCTTCTCTCCCAATGATGTTGAAATCATTAAAATTTTGAATGATAGAGTCATAGCAAAAGGTTTTGTTGGTCATAGCTATAAAGTGTACAAGTTCTCACACTTCATTCTCTTCTCAAACCGCTATTCTCTCCTCACCCATGCAAATGAATCTAGGAAGCTATGTCATGAAACGTTTGGTCATCTAAACTACAAGTACCTATCTGATTTGTGTGACAAAGAAATGGTCATAGGGTTTCCCAAAATCAAGTTTTCTAAAGGTGTCTGTCAATGATGCATTCTAGTTAAACACCCAGAGCACAAGTATGAGAGAGTCAGTCATGAGAAAACCTCTACTCCCCTTGAGCTTATTCACAATGACATAGATGCTCCTTTCCCTCATATGTGAATTATTCAAGCCAAATATTTCCTAACCTTAATTTATGTATTTTCCAGATACTATTGGGTATTTTTCCTCAAGTACGAGTCATAAGTTTTTGACCTCTTGAAAGGTTTTAAATCCTTGGTTGAGAACCAGTTTGGGAGAAATCTCAAAATCCTCAGATATGATAATGGTGTTGAATATGTCAAATATGAATTTATTAAATATTGTGAATATGCAGGTATCTAAATGAAACACTCTATTCCTTACACACCTCAGCAGAATGATGTTGTTGAGAGGAAGAATAGATCTTTCAAGGAGATGGTCACTTGCATGATGGCGTCTAAAGGTTTACCACCAAATTTTTGGGATGAAGCAATCAAATATGCATCATATATCTAGAATAGGGTGCCTCACTAATATCTTTATGGAATCACTCCTTTCTAAGCTAGGAGTGGACACAAGCTTGATGTGTCTCATTTCACGATTTTTGGCTCTAAAGCTTGGGCTAGAATTGCACCAGAAAAGAGGAAGGCTTTGGAACCCTGAATTCAAGAGTTCCTATTTGTTGGGTATTCAAAATATTCCAAAATTTATAGTCTCATCAACATGAGCACTCAAAAATCCTTCATTTAAAGGAGTGTTCCATTTGAAGAAGAGCCCATGCCAGCAACATAAATCAGAGAATCCTTTTCACCACCTCCACCTCTGGTTGTAAGTGAAGACTATAATAAGTTTTATGATTCTGATATGTCTAATAATGAATATTTAATTACATATCCTAACAATCCTACAAGAACAAAGTGGGTAGAAAAGACCATTCAAGTAGCTGGGGAACTAGTTGGGAATCATAGTGATCTAGAAGAACTAGATCTCAATTCGAGAGTTCCCTTTCTATCAAGGACCCATGATTTGATTAAAAGTGTTATTTTATGTTTGAATCAGATCCACAAACATATGAATTAGAATCTGAAGATACAATATGGAAAAAATACATGAAAGAAGAATACCATTCGCTCCTGAAGAATGAAACATGGGAACTAGTCAATCTTCCACCAGAGAGAAAGCTAGTCAAGTGAAAATGGGTATTCAAGAAAAATTTGCTGATGGATATCTTCTGAAGTATAAGGAAATTTTAGTGGCAAAGGGATTCTTCCATGTCCAAGGAATTGACTACAATGAGACCTTTTCACCAGTGGAAAAGAAGGATTCCATAAGACTAGTTTTGGCCATTGCAGCTTCCAAGCAATTGAAGAGTTCATTTCTACATGGAGATATCAAAGAAGAGATATATATGTAGCAGATATAAGTTTTTGTTACTAATCCATCTCTTCTATGCAGGTTGAAGAAATCACTATATGGGATAAAACAAGCTCCCAGAGCTTGGTATGCCAATATTGATGGCTTTTTGTTATCACTGAACTTTAGTAGATTCAAGTATGACCGAAATATATATTTGAAGTTAATTAATGGTTCAATAATAATCATTTTTTGTATGTGTATGACCTTCTAATCACAGGAAGTTCCATGAAATAAATTGCTTCCTTGAAGGATGCATTGAACCATGCCTTCACCATGACTGATTAAGGATTGTTGAGACAATTTTTGGGGTTGAGGTTTCTCAATCATATCTTTGACTCAAATTACATCAGTCAAAGTATAATTCAGACCTTCTAAACAAGTTCAACATAAGGATTTCAATCCAATCAAGACTCCTTTCCTTCCAGGAGTTAAGCTTGAACAAGCGAATTCATTTCCTTTGGTAAACAACACACTATATAGGCAACTAGTTGGTTGTATGATATTTGAATCACACTGGACATGATATTTCTTATGCAGTGAGTGTGGCATCTAGACACATGGATCAGCTGCATGACATCCATTGGAGGGAAACAAAGATAATATTTCACTTTGTGCAAGGAACAAAGACACATGGGATTCACTATGTTGCAAAATATGACCTAAAGATAGTTGGTTTTACTGTCTCTGATTGGGCAGGTGATAACACTGATAGAAAATCAAATTCTGGGTATGTGTTTATGCTTGTAGATGGACCAATCAGCTGATTAAGTAAACATAAAAGTGTCATTGCACTTTCTTCTACATAGGCAGAATATAGATCTGTGAATGCAACTACTCAATGTTTATGGTTGCAGGGTATACTTGGAGATTTTGGGATCGAATCGGACACTTCTACATTCATTTATTATGACAACCAAAGTACCATTTGAATCTCAATAGACCCAGTATAGAGGCAGTGAACCAAACACATAGAGATCCATATGCACTACATCAAAGGACTTGTGCATGATGGGATCATTCCTTTGCACTATTGCGCATCATTTGAGCAAGTTGCAGACATCTTCACCAAAAAATTCTATGAGAAAACCTTGAAAAATATCAAATCACTGCTTGGGATAGATAATAATATGGTGAAGACTAATTGAAGACAATATTTCACAAAATTTTGTTCATGTTCATGTTTAAGGAGGATTTTCCCCTTGTGGTTTTGCATCTTTCCTTGTTTTGTATGGACACGCGGTATATAAAGGGTGACTAAGAATTGTTGCTATGACCTTTATTTCTGATATATTTTTGATATTTCACAAAATTCAGGATTAATAGGGGGTGTTAGAATAACTAAAAACCCATTCCCATACTTAGGATAAAATAATTAATCTTTTTGATTAATTTCCTAGGTCCTACACTAGTTAGTTGGCATCCACTTGCACCATTTGGTCAAAACTTGCCTAAACTGCCTCCAGGAGTGCCTTCATTAAATTTTGGATAAGATTCTAAAAATTTTCTGGACTGTTGTGTTTAGTAAATGCGCATTCCTGGCTTATTCCGAGTTTGACTTCTTCTAAGCATATTTTAAGGCAAAAGGTGAAAGCTAGTCACATGGCAACTACCTTGTTTTTTGCAGAACTCAACCTCCATATTTTTCTCTCCTAAAAGCATGAGTATATTCACTTTCCACCACTTATCATTTGATATACTTCATTCATCCAATTCATGACCTCCTTGACTGGTTTGGAAAGTTCCACCTAGGGGGGAATTTTTTACTTTTAGTAAGCCTTCTTTTCTGAGGATTCAACTTGCCTCAGTAGGCATTCAAATATATGATGTAATTATATATTTGGATAACCTATTATTTTATAAGGTTTTCTGATGTAAACTTAATCAGTGAAATTTTGTGTTATGCACCAATTTCAGTGTCCAATTTGAGTGGATCTATGCATGTTTTTCAAGCAATTTTGTGAGTTCAATTGATCAAAGCTTAGGCTTAATTTTCACAAAATATCATATAAAAATATAACTTCAAATATACTTTGAAACCATGTTTTAACTATTTGGTGTGATTTTAAGTGGCATTTTTATCTTATAGAATAATGTAATATATGTCTCTATATTCTCAAAAGAGAATTTGGGATTTACATAGCATTTTTATCTTCAAATAGACAATTAAAGATATTTTTATTATAATTGGTGCATTATAACATATTATGGCTCTGGTGCGTACATAAATGTCAACTGCACCAACGTGATGAACTATGATAAGAACTGAAAAGAAACATCTACATCAACTTTTCTAAAAGAAAACATCCACAAATTTTTAATAGCAAATATTTCATTTGTATTCTTCTATTTTATATTAAAGTGGTGTATTTTTACATTGGAGCGTGTTGGTGCACTTTACTATGCAGGCACATCAAGATCTAGAAAATAAATAAAATAAAATAAAAATCGGTGCATTCTTTTTTCATCAATGGACTAAAATATCCATCGAAAAATGACCTAGACTTTTGTTTTCTAAAAGTAAGTTTATAATAGAAACCCTAACCATTATTTCACCAAAATTTTGTGGGGAGACTTCTGCAATAAATATTTACTAGGGAATACTTTAGAGTGGCCATATTTTTATGAAGGTGCAAATTTGTAAGGGAGTGTAAGTCATATATAACTCTGGAAAGGAGAAATTTCAAGTATGTAACTTTTTACTATTCATCCCAATTCCCCCCCTAATACTTTTAAAAAAATTAATTAATTATTATGTTTTTATTGATATTTTACATTGCATTATGAAGAAAATAGAAAGTTTTCATAGTTACCTTCAACGATGGAAACCATATATTTCATGATGTTTTCATTCTCTTTTATGTGGTTACAAACTTTAGAATTAGGATTTTAGCCACTCTGATATTTCACAATGACTTTTTTTTTCTAAGCAATAAATATTTAATGGCTTTGTGTATCTATATATGGGGCATTGGGTATTTATTGCAATGGGACCACTTATTGCATTGGATCACAAAACCTATCCTTGTTAGTATTTTGAAAAAAAATACTTCCACACTATTACTCCATACATATTATAAAGTATAATGCATCTATGCTCCTTTTTATGAAGTACGCCATTTTATATGTAGTTTTTTTTTAATTTACTTATATATTGGTGCATACTCTTGTGTGTGACACATTGGTGCATATACATGTACAATACATACTAATCAACCCACAAAAATAGCTTGAAACAATTTACTTTATATGTAAAACATATTTCATATTTGATAGAAGATGTCATATAGAAGTTAAAATAAAAGTACTTGTTGCAATGAGCATGACGGGAGCACATAACAAAAAGAGAACAAGGCAAGTTCTCTTAAAAATTAGTATAAAATTAATACATTTGAATTATTTTTAAGTTTAAATGACGTGTATTGGTTAATGTGTGCCATGCAAAGAAAAAACTTTAAGAAACATAATAAGATTGTTTGCAATCTGAATGTAAAGGATCATTAAAAATTGATGAAAATTTTACAAATGTCCAATGAAATGAGAACACCCCAACTAAGTCAGCCTCATTAACTAGATTAATTAGAATATGAACCTACATGTCCTTGAAACTCGTGAGTAATTCCTTGATATTAAACATACAAACAATATTAGATATCTCTCACTGCAACCATGAATGTTAGCCATATGAATCTCCTTTGATGTGATCAAATGTAAAAAATTAGATAATTTAGATGTGGCACACCATCGGTCTTGGGGGAATTCATGTTTAACACACCCGAACATGAGCATAGGATAATGACACTACAAAATAAACACTTGCAAAATTGTTTTCCATAAAAATTTGAGCATGTAGTAAATTATAACCTACAATATAGTTTTAAAAAAACATGTATTCAACATAAATACCCTTAAAAAGGTTCATATGGCCATGTGATTTCAACCCCAACAAATGTTATTCTACAATGAAGCAAGCTTGTGGAACCTTCACACCCAATATGGCTTTCTTTGCCATAAACAAAATGTCACATTTCTTCAAAATCCATGGGACATCACCTTTTTTAAAATACCAAGGGAGACTAGCCTCTACTCTACTTTATTTTATTGGCCAATGTTTATTTTTAGTATTTGAAGAAATAATATCTATCATAACACCAAATGTGTTGCTTTTTTCAATAATATGTGCCTCCATAAAGAAGATGAAACGTTTTTAAATATATGCATGGGATCTAGTAAGTGGGAATTCTTAAGATGCTCCCAATATGGAAGCTCATAATATATAGATTTTGTTCTCATCCCAATGGGAATTTTCTCAACAGAAGTGTCAAAAAATTATTGATAATTGAACATGGCTTCTACATATGAATTGAACAATTATGTAAATTCCTTTTCATTCTTTGTGTCATGTTCCCTAATCCAGTGAGTTACTGTCATTATATTAGGTCATTTGGTTCTCTCTAGTTTACCATGGAAATAAAATGGTGTTCTTCTATATAGGTGGTCTTTTACGAGCAGTCATACACCATATTTTGTAAGAGTTAGGACCACTTAGCATTTATAGAATGTCCACAACATTTAAATCCATGATACCCTCTTGTTATAATACCTACAATGTTATTGTATATAAAGCATGTTAGTGTTAAAGAAGATGTATATACCAAACTAACTTTGCAAAATAATATTGGTATGAATATAAACAAATCAATGAAAATGCTTACCAAAGAAAACACTTGATCTAATAATCATGCATGATATATTCCGTACAACATAAAATGAATCTCTATTGGTATGGGTCTTGATACATCATATACAACTATCCATTCCCATAATTTCTTAAATTTATAGCTCAATGATTGTGGGTAGACAATCATATTCTTTACACATATTCTATCAAGGACTATAAGAGCCAATATAATATGTTTGTTCTTCATGGACAACAATGGGTGGATATTTTTATTGATCACAACTACTATCCAAACATAATATTTGGTGTTTTGGATGGATTATGAGTTTACTCCATTCATGGTTATTCACAATTTAATTTTATGTACTTTATTATTGAATTTATTGGTCGATGTATCCTCTATAGACTTCATGGATATTGAATATTTTGGGATTCACATAACTCCTGGCTCACTTCTATGTGAGTCATGACACCACTACAACACAACTATTTTTTCCCAAAGAAATAACCTTTTAATACATGGTATTATAAGCATGTGCCTAAATATCTTATGAGGAGGATCGTGTACGTTACCCTTTCTTATTTGGTGTACCCATCATGCCCACATTTTGGACATGTATCTTAGTTTGCATATACCTCTATATAGAATACAATCATTTGGACAATAATTATATGATATGCACTCAATATCCAACCTTTTTAAGATTTTTTCCTCTTCACATTTGTCATGTACCCAATTAGATAATTTCCAAATAAGACTACTTGCAAATAATGTTCCACCAACTTACTAGTTCCCTAGGTTGAGATGGAGACATAAATTTTGTAATAAGGGGCCATGTGACCGAAATTGACTTTATTTTACCATATTAACATTTAAATGGGTCACACAAATTATAAATTCTGAGAAAATAAGGTGGCATGGGTTCATGAAGACACTTGGAAGCTTGTGGAGCCTTTGGATGACTAGATTCCCCACACACTTGGCATGATCTTCATCCAAATTCGAACACATGGGTAATGTAACTTTATTGGATGCTCATTTGGTTCCAAATATCATATAATTATCCAAGGAATTCGAATAGGTAAAGGAGAGTAACTCCCATCTAAGAGGGAGAGACTAGAAGACAAGTTGTGCCGCTTGGAAGGAGATTCCATGCACTCTATGACAACAAATGATGAAAGATTCTATGGCAAGTATGACAAATTCAGACTTGATTGCAGACATATGAAAAATATGACATGAAATGGCTAAAAATATCCACCAAGAGGTCAAATTTGGGATTTATAGGCATCCATTGGAATTGGGGAAAGAATTGGAGCATGAAGAGGGAGACAAGTGTTATGAGAGTTACTAAACCACTAAGATGAGTTGGATGAATCCCATGGAGGAAAATTAGACCTTAGGAGGCCTCATGAAGTTAATAAAAGGATGCAATGAGAAATAATAATATATTTGTATCATTTTTTAATTGACATTTGGCACTTTGTAGAGCTTTTGTTTGTCCATTGCACGGTGAGTGTTCACTCTCCCTGCTTGTGAACCAATTTCGAGGGATTTGGATTCCTTTCCAAGTTGGTTGAGGGAGAGGCCATTCATACCTCTAATTGGAGATTAATTAATGAGTTTTATTTTCATATTTAAGGTCCATACATCATAATTCTCATCTATCTCCCTATTCTCTCATTCCTTCTTCTCCATTCCCCCACACTCTCATGTTGAGGGCGCACTTGTTGGAGTGGTGATTGCGCTTTGCTGAGTATAGTTGATTCCCAAGATGTGAAATATGATGCATGGATATGTAATATAATTTCAGTATTAATTGTAAGTCTAAATATCATAAATACATGTATGAAAGGCTTGCATTCCCATGCTCTTGAATAACTAGTTTTCATGGATTTGGCTTCAATCTTGAAGTAGTTTTATATCAGATTTGTATCAGGAATTTTCTCTCAGTTTCATTATGTTGGGGAATAAATATATTATTAATACTCTTTAATTTCATTACCACATTATATTCATCTCTAAATCCAAGAAACTTCTGTGTGAAAATCTTGCATTCTCATGCCATTGTATCACTAGTTTTCATGGATTTTGGCTTCAACCTTGAAGTAGTTTTATACCAGATTTGTATGAGGGATATTCTATGAGTTGGATGATGTTATTAAATAAATATATGATTTATTAATATTTAATTTCATGTCCATATTCTCTGTGTCTTGAAATCCAATAAACTCATGTGTGAAAATCTTGCATTCACATGCCATTGAATCACTAGTTTCCATGACTTTGGCTTCATCGTGAAGGAGTGTTGTATCATATTTGTATGAGGGATGTTCTCTGAGTTTGATGATTTTTTGAAATCAATATATGATGTGTTACTCTGTAATTTTATGTCCCTATTCTTTACAGGTCGAAATCCAATAAATCCATATGTGAAACTCTTGCAATTCCATGCTACTAATTCACTAGTTTTCATGTATTTGACTCCCATACTGAATGAGTTGTATACAAGACTTGTATGAGGGTATTTATATGGTTTTTAATACTGTTGTGGAATAAATTTTTATTTTGTATATTTTATCTATATGTCACATCCTAATCTGAGCCTTTAACTCTACCTTTCATATGTTAAAATCAAGCTAGTTATGCAATTTACCCATAAGCAATTTCACTAAAAGTTATCAAACAAATGTGGAACTCTATAACCCATTTTTAGAAATAATAACCATGTGTAATGACATTCCACGAGATATTATATCATTCCCCATAATTTGTTACAAATTTTGGAGGTTCATACACGAGTTGGGAACCCTAGTTGGCCTACACC
This sequence comes from Pseudotsuga menziesii, assembly GCA_001517045.1. Classification (NCBI taxonomy): domain Eukaryota; kingdom Viridiplantae; phylum Streptophyta; class Pinopsida; order Pinales; family Pinaceae; genus Pseudotsuga; species Pseudotsuga menziesii. Next base: position 117,740 of record LPNX010615308.1, read on the forward strand.
CTAGGGGGGATTTCATCACAATTTCCTAGTAATTTTGGCCTTTTTTTCACTATCCATAAAAAAGGTTTCATAGGTTTATAGACAGATACAAAGTGTCCATAAACCTTCTTGGCATGTTTTAAGTCTCACCATACCATTTCCTTTCAAATTCATGACCATTTGGTGAAAGTTGGAACCCTCCAAAGTCATGAATAGTTAAGCTCGAATTTTCTCCAAATTTCAAAAAAAGGGACATTACAACACTATTGGGAAATACACTATCACTCAAAATTACCTTATGTTTAAGTAACATGCAATTAATGGCAATGTACACTATCATCAAGCATGTATAAAATTGACCACTCAATGGTTGCACAACAAGATTCCTCAGAATATAGGGGAATTAATGGTTAGTTACCTCAAAATAATTAAGAAACATGCATTTTGGATACCATACATTGGTTTCTAGTTATACAATAACATTGTGTAACTAGTTGGGTAAAATTTGGCCCATGTCCAAAGAGACGAGTAGTGGAAGCCTATTTTAGGATTGGGAAGAAGGTATCAAGGTATCAGTGATATGAGAATCATCCAATAGACAATATTATTGGAATTCATGTGAAAATACTCCCTCCATGGCACTTGTATCAAATCATCCATTCCAACCTCTATTTCATTGTCTTCATTTTCAACCTGTGAATATTATTGTTACTATAAACATTATAAATTCATGACTCGGTACATAGTGGGAATTGAATAGGTGGTTGAATCAATCATGATCGGTATGTGTCCTCTCTAAGTTGTGCTTATTTAGTATCCTTATCTTGGTTTGACATTGTAGTGGTGTGCAACAAAAGATGGTGGAATGTTTTCATTGTTAAAATACTAATTACAATTTAAATATTGAATTTTACATCGATTATACTAATAACACAATGAATTTAGTATGTTCAAACATTGTACCAAACAATTATTTGAAGCATGGAGTTTTTTTCCAATAGTACATGTATAAATAACCACTTTATAAAATAAAATTTCAAATTAAGCAATATGTTTAGATTAATTCCCTTGAAATTTAAAAAAAATACAATTACTCAATGATCTTTTTCTTACACTAAGTACATGAGTTGTGGAATTGGGTCCTAAAAAGATATATATATTCTCTAAAAAGGGATTTCTCATGAGTAAATGATATTATGATATAATTCAAATTCAATCCTTCTATTAGTGTGATTATAACAAAATCACATTTGAGGCAACAAGTGCGAGTGGGGGGGTGGGGGTGTCCTCCTGAATCCTGATAAAAACATAGAAATAACTTTTTCATGGGGTGTGGGTAGGGTGAATAAAAATATATATGAGTTGTATTCGTCATATATGGGTTATGAAATATTCAAGCAACTTCAAATATAGAAAATAAAAATTCTTGTGGACTCCCTTCTAATCTGTGAAATTCTATATTGTGTCATAGGTAGATCTAGATTACTAGAGAAACATTCACTTAGAATTTGCCAAAGATATACAGAAAAATAGAATAAATATGAAGAAAATATTAAGTGGAACAAAAGATTAAAACACTCAAGTGGATTGATATCCCATTACATTATTGAACAATTAATCGAGTATAATATATAGATGCTCTCAAGAAACAAAATCGAGAGGCTTAGAGGTGATTCAAGTAACGCACAAATGGAAGGCTTATATTGAACTAATTTTCCCAATTTCCCCCAAATATGACAAGTGTCACCCCAACTCCTATCTAGTGGTCACGAATGGGCTAAGATTCATGTGGTAGACCACGATTGGACCAAATAGTGGCATGGAGTAGATCTAGGAGTGAAATTAGGAAGTAGTGGGTGCATGGAGGCGACAATTAATTCCCTAGGTTGAACAAATGCCCAAATACAATGCATGAACACCCTTGGTATGTTAGAAAACAAGATTGTGGAGCAATAAAAATAAACAAGATGCAAATATTAAAACATATAAAACATAACAAGAGAGACACCAATATAACGTGGTTCACCCAAGATGGGTTACATACACACAAAAATTGTTAGTCCTTTTATTATTATACCATCTAGAAAAATGATGGGATACAACCCACATCACATCTGCTGTACTTCCTCTTCATTCTCTCACAATGTCTCTCATACAATCATATAGATTGTTTTACAATGCTACACTACAACACATAATCGTATTGCAGTGCCTTCCTTTTATAAAGGAAACACCATGGGAAAATACCACAGGCTGCCCAAAACCATGGGCCCATAAATCACCCATTATTGAACAAGTCCTAACTTTGAAATTACAACATTTTACAAGGCATTCTTCCTAGATTTTCTCTATGGGGGCGCTGACCTCAAACCCTCTCAAGGGGGGGGCTCCCAAAATAGTCGCCACCCTCTTGGACCCCCATGACGACTATAATAGGGGGGGAACCCCCCCGTAAAGTGTTGGGATCCAGAAACAGATGAAACAATAACATCTTTCAATTAGGAAGATCATGCTCCACAACCAATAATCTCCCACTTGGAGACTGATCACAACAACTCCATTGATTTTTCACTTGTTGAGCTATGCTCTGAACCTTAGACCTGAAAAATTTATCATCTTCACCTTCATGCTTGAAGGCCAATAGAAAATTAGCAGGAACTCAGTTTCTCTTTGGTTACAGCTACCTTTGTCAACATGTATGTAAGATTTTGTCTAGCATGCATCTTTTCCAAATTTAATAGTTCATCTTCCAGAATAGATCTTATGAAATGGTACTTGAGTTGTATATGTTTAGTATTTGAATGGAAGGTTGAGTTTTTTGAATTATGAATGGAACCATGGTTGTAACTATACAACTTACTATTATCTTGCTTCTTACCCAATTCCTCCATAAACCTCTGTAACCAAATCATCTCTTTACTAGCCTCTGTAGGAGCAACATACTATGCTTCCATTGTTGAAAGTGCAACAACATTTTTCAGTTTCAAAATCTAACTTACTGTTGTTCTACCCATAGTAAAAACATACCTCATGGTGCTCCTCCTGTTGTCTTTATCACCTGCCATATATGTATCAACATATCCCTATAGCATAGTATATGAACCTCCAAAACATAATGCATGAGATGTGGTACCTCTCAAACACCTGAGAATCCACTATATTTCCTTCCAATTCTCTTTACTTGGATTGTTCATATACATGCTAACAACTCCCACTGCATGTGCAATATCTGGTTGTGTGCACACCATGGCATACATTAAGCTTCCAATTATTAATGAATAGGGAGCCTTGGACATGTATTATATCTCCTCATGTGTCTTGGGACATATCTCCTTACTTATTTTTAAATGGTTGTCCAAAGGTGTACTAGTTGGTTTTGTGTTCTTCAATCTAAACCTATCCAACACATTTTCTATGTACTCACCCTGAGACAATGTCAATTTACAATCTTTCCTATCTTTTGTTATTCTCATACCAAGGATTTTCATTTCAACACCCAAATCCTTCATCACAAATGATTTAGCTAGTTTCCTTTTGAGCACATTTATATATTGCAAGTTAGACCTTACAACAAGCATGCAATCCACATACAATAACAAGATAATATAAGTTTTCTAGCCTCTTGAAATAAACACAATGGTCAAAATGACATCTACTATAACCTTGTTCTATCATAAAGTTGTTAAATTTCAAATACCATTGCCTTGGAGCTTGCTCCAGGACATACAAGCTCTTCTTAAACCTAGAAACCAAATTATCCTTCCCTTTGACCTCATACCCTAGTGGTTGCTGCATATAAATCTCTTCCTCCAAATCCCCATGGATAAAGGATGTTTTTCTATCTAAGTGTTGAACATGCAAATATTCTAACGCTACTAGACTTAAAATAGTCCTAATTGAAGTCATTTTAACAACAGGAGAAAATATTTCATCAAAGTATATATTTCTTTTGTGCAAACCTCTTTACAACAAGTCTATCCTTGTTCATTCCTCCTCCTCCTTCTTTCAACTTGTAAACCCAGTTATTATGCAATGCTCTTTTACCTACATGTAACTCAACCAAATCCCATGTCTAGTTTCTTACCAATGAGTCCATCTCCTAATTTATGCCTTGATACCACTTCTTTTTAGTTTCCACTTGCATTGCTTCTCCATAACATTCGGGTTTACTAGAATCATTGTCATCAATAAATAATACAGTGAAGGAGAGAATTGTGCAGGGGGTCTACTTAACCTGGTAGATATTATTACACCTGTAGGAGTTTGAGGTACCACTTGTCATTCTTTATTATCTAGTACCTTTGGAACTTCATTTTCTTTGATTTCATCAAGCACTATGTACTCTGTGTTTTCTTTTTCCTCTTTCTTTCCTTGCAACTTATCTTTGTACATAACCTTTTCATAGAATACCACATCTATACTCCTAATGATTTTGTGATTTTCATAATCCCATAAGAGATCGCCAAAATCATCATCCCCGTATCCAATAAAGGTGCATTTCTTGGATTTAGCCTCAAGCTTTGTTCTATTTTCTTTATCAATATGGACAAATGCTTCACAACCAAAAGTTCTCATAAATGAGTAGTTTACCTTTTTACCTATCCATCCCTCCTCTGGAGTTCCACCATCCAAAGCACTTGAAGGCCCTCTATTTATTAAATAAACAACAATATCTACAACATCATCCCAAAACGTAAGGGAAGCCGTGCATGCAATCTCATACACCTTGCACGCTCCATGATCATCCTATTCATCCTTTTTGACGCATTATTTTCTTGTGATGTTCATGGGGCTGTCTTCTCTCTATGAATACCATGGTGTGAACAATAAATATCAAACTCTTAGTTGGATTATTCAACTCCATTATCAGGTCTAGGACACTTCAATCTTATCCCTATCTCATTCTCAACCAAATATTTCCACTTCTTAAAAGTAGCAAACACATCGGATTTATGTCTAATGTAATAAACCCAAGTATTTCTAGTTGCATCATCAATAAAAGCAACATAATAACGAGAGACACCAATATATTGTACCTGATCTGATCCCCATACATCTATATGCACAAACTCTAAATTTTCACACAATCGTGAGAAATCTAACTCTCATTTTTTTACCATAAACACAGTTCTCACAGAATTCTAAACTTACCTACTTAAGATCTAGAAAAAATTTCCTTGAGTGGAGAATTTGTATCCCCTTCTCACTCATGTGGCCAGGCCTATGATGCCACAACATTGCACCTATTTCTATGGAAGATACAAAGATAGAATAATGAGTATTATGAGAACATAAATACAATGTACATATCCTATCTCCTTTTGCTATTATCGGTGCTCCTTTAGTGATCTTCCAACATGTTTTTCCAAACATAGACAAACAACCATTATCTCCCAATTTCCCTATTGAGATCATCTTTATTTTCATAGAAAGAATATTCCTTACATTTATTTTCATAGAAAGAATATTCCTTACATATTTTAGTATCCATTCATTTCCATTATTTAACTTAATCAATACCTTATACATTCCAACAATTTTACATGGTTCATCATCCCCCAATAAAACATGTCCAAAATCGCCTGGAACATAATCATGAAATAATTTTCTATTGGGTGTAGCATGACATGAATCCCCTGAATCTACTACCTAGTAATCATTAGTATCATCTAATGCAAGAATCAATGCATCTTGTAACACACCACCTATTATATTAGCTTCTTGAGTAGTCTCCTCCTGCTCATCGCCTTTCCTCTTTGGAGCTCTGTAGTATATCTTTAGATGTCCTCTCTTACCACAGTTTCAACACTCCATCTTTCCCAGTCTTGGCTTGGATATTCCCTTTCTACACTTGTTGCGATTACCTGGGTTCCTTTCTCTCTCCCCTCATCTTCCCCTTCTCTCCATGGTCAAACATTACCTGATGTATTACCTATGGCTTTTATTCACATTTCCTTGCTAAGAATAACACCAACAACATCATTAAATTTAAGAGTGCCATGAACCAGAGACAAAGTTACTTACAACCATGACCAAGCCATTCCAACTTTCTAGAAATGAGCACAAGATTAGAATAACCCTAACCTTAACATAAAAGTTCACTCCTACAACTGATTAGTAACCGTATTAAATCCATTTAATTGGTCAGCAACAGATCCACCTTCTGACATCTTCATATTAAATAAATGCTTCAGAAATACCTTGTTGGAAGTCGAGGGTTTTTCATATATCATAGCCAATGCGCTCATCACATCATCCATTTTATTTTCTTTTGAAATAATGAAAACCACCGACAAATCCAGGCATAGTCATATTGTTTACAATGCCTTTCTGTCAAGAACCACCCATTCTTATCCTCCATAGTCATCGATTATTTTGTTTTTCCACCCAACAAAAGGAACAAATCCTTTTGGTACAGATAGTCCTCCATTTGCATCTTCCATAATTGGTAGTTTTGGACATTCAATTTCTTAACCCTAAATTTTCCTTCTTTTGTCATTACTCCCACTCGAACCAAAACCCTTATTTCCAGCGAGTTTACCAGCCAAATAGACCTTTTGGCTCTGATACCAATTGTTAGAAAAAAAATGTAACAGAGCAATAAAAATAAACAAGATGCAAATATTAAAACATATAAAAAATTACAAGAGAGACACCAATATAACGTGGTTCACCCAATATAGGCTACGTCCACACAAAAATTGTAAGTCCTTTTATTATTATACTGTCCAACAAAATGAAGGGACACAACCTACATCACACCCGATGCACTTCCTCTTCACTCTCTCACAGACTTCCTCACACAATAACATATATTGTTTTACAATGCTACAATACAATACACTGTCATATTACAATACGTTTCTTTTATAAAAGGAAGACCTTGGAAAATACCATAGGCTTCCCAAAACCATGGGCCCGTAAATCACCCTTTAACCAAGTCATGACTCTGAAATTACAACAATTTACAAGGCATTTTTCCTAATTTTTTTCTACGGGGGTGTTTCCCCCCCATGGACCCCCTTGATGACTATAGTGGGGGGGAATACCCCCCAAAATCCTTTGTGAAGTGCTAGATCCAAACATGGCTAAAAAAATAACATCTCTGAATCAGGAAGATCATGCTCCACAACCAACATGGTCCATCCTTATCCCCTAAATCAAGGAAAGAGGGAGCCTTACCATCATTAATGCATCAAAGGGGCACATTGACTCCATAAAAAAGGGAAAAGGGGTACATGACTGGTCTAACCACCAATATGTGGACAAACTATGATCTAGGAGGCTGACAACCAAGGTCCAAAACACATATGAGGAAAAATAATGCATATCCTAAGGTCTATATGGGTAAATTTTTCTAACCCCCCCTTAAAACAAAATGGTAGTGAGAATGAGAAGTAGGGCCCAAACAACAAATAATTATGGTCACCCTTAGATTGTTGATCCATATGAGCTAAGTAATTAGGAAAAAACACATGGGGAAAATCCTCCATAAAAATGGACATGAAAGAGAAACCAAAAAAATTGAATACATTCCAAACTAAATGAGTATGTATGGAGGAATCTTCTTCTTTGGAAGAAGAGGAATGTGCTCAATCATCTCATGAATATGTATAGCTGCATGATGGATTCTGAGACCATGTAGAACAACTGAAATATACTGATAGGAGAGTGAATGCATGTACTCTTCAGACTTGAACTTCAAACCAAACAGGGTTCCAGGTCCAAAAGAGACTTGATGTACTTGAGATAGAGAACCAATGGTGGTGAAAGTGATCCTAAGATAATCATAAAGATATTGAAGCATCAAGTTTGAATCAAGAGAGTTGGAATGAGATCCAAGGATGTGGAACAAGAGTCCCAAGTGCGCCATTGTGATGGCAAAATATTCTCCATCTTCAAGTGAGCTTGAAGCAAATCTTCTAGTCATTGTGTAGGAATACATAGGAATCAAAAGAGTTTGAAGCAATGAGAGATATTCACTTGAATTCCAAACTTCTCCTTGACCATATTTCGAAGGAATACTCTCATGTCAAGAAAAAACATCTTCTAGAGAAGGCTCACTACGATCACCAACTAGCAACCCATCTTCAACATTCATAATATAAGACATAGAGGAGAAAGAAATGGAATGGAGAGACATCTCTTCAAAAATATTGATGGCAGTAGCTCGTATGTTATCTTGATGGAAATCAACTTCTTGTCAAAGGGAGGAATCCACATAGGAAGAAAGTTGAGTTGTATCATTTGTGGAATCTCTATCTTCTTCTTCTTCTTCTTCATTTTGAACAACTTCTTGAGAATTGCATAAGGCCGATACTTTTGGAGGGAGAACATATGAGTAGGTGTCCATTTCCTTCCATATAGCTGATATCTTCTTTCTAGGTGCTAATATTTTTATCTATATTTTTCCAAAGCTCAAATGGGTACTTAGCAGAATCAATGAGATAGGGGATTCTAGGAGGTATAGCAAGACACATAGTTCCATAGGCTCTTTCACAATCATTAATCCAATTACACTTCTATCCATAGGACTCTGGATTTCTCACAACACCAATGGACACATCATAGAGACATATTCTCTTGAGATATGTGCAAATCTTAGGATTCCACTCAAAATAGTTGAATGGAGAGAGGAGAGGAACTGCTTTCGAATCCAAGAATTTGTTGTAGGCACCTGCAAAACAAAAACTATGGAAATCTATTTTGGAAGAAATACTAGGATCCCCTATGGCTCTCTGATACCATGTCAAATTCTATATTGTGTCACAAGTGGATACAGATTACTAGATCAAGCTTCACTTAGAATTTTCCAAATATATACAGAAAAATAGAAGAAATATTAAGAAAATATTAAGTTAAACACAAGAGTAAAACACTCAAGTGGATTGATCTTCCATTGCCTTATTGAACAATAATTTGAGTAAAATATATAGATGCTCTCAAGAGACAAAATTGAGAGGCTTATAGGTGATTCAAGTATCTCACAAATGGAAGGCTTATATTGGACTTATTTTCCCTCTTGTCCCCAAATATGAAAACTGTCACCCCAAATCCTAGCTAGTGGGCACGAATGGGCTAAGATACATGTGGTAGACTATGAGTGGACCAAATAGTGACATGGAATAGATCTAGGAGTGAATTCAGGAAGTAGTGGGTGCATGGAGGCGGGCATTAATGCCTTTGGTTGACCAAATGCCCAAATACAATGCATGAGATCCCTTAGTCCATCCTATCCCATAAATCAAGGAAAGAGGGTGCGTTACCATCATTAATGCATCAAAGGGGCGCATTGACTCCATAAAACATGAAAATAGGGCACATGAGTGGTATAACCACCAAGATGTGGACAAACTATGATCTATGATGCTAACAACCAAGGTCCAAATCACATAGGAGGAAAAATAATGCATATCCTAAGGTCTATATGGGTAAATTGTTCTAACATAATCATTCAATAGGGAAGGAAAATGATTGTTAATGAGGGGACTATTATGAGTATAACCTATGAGAGAATAAATTTAAATATTAGGTTTACAAAGGATGTAAATATTATGCATGTTATAAGGCATAGTAACGCTATATCTTATCAACTTGTTAATGACACAACCAAGTTGCACATGAAGAGGATTCTTGTTCAAAATGGGGGGTCCTTTGAGAATAGGTGGCTCCCCTAGAATTTTATTCATGATGTAATTTATGAAGGGAATAACACACAATCCAATGGAAGGATTTGGAATTTATGGAATGTATAACACTTTTTCCTTCATCATATCCTTTGTACAAGGCATCAATCCCAATTTATGTGAAGTGAGGGAACCATAACACTCCCTCATGTTCTTAGATTCCGCATTCCCTCTTTTATCTTCTATATGACATTAAGCTTGCTTCCCTGCAATACTAGTGGGATATTTCTAGTGGGAGATGCCAAGGTTTAGGTTATCAATGGTTAATAGGTTCACATCATAGTAGGAATACATGATATTGGAGATGGTTATAGAGCTTCACAACATTGCAAATAAGTAAGAAATCTAGAGGTGGCCCTTCTTGTATGTCTTTCTATTGGATTCAAAATAAGGGATTTTTAGTATATTTAGATGATGAAGAGGAGGTCATAATAACTCAAATGTATTATCCTTAAATGAGTGATTTTGACTCTACATTGGATGATATCCTTTTCTGCATGGCGAGTGGTTTTTATTCATTGACATATTCATTGTGTGTTGGCATGGTCAACCCCTCAAATTGGGGAACAGTTGGGGAAATGGCCACAGTGAAATTTGGGACATCAAAAGAATGTTCCATAACATAAATTCACATATGGGGGGAATGAAGAGATCCATTCATTATCTTTCCTCCCACGTTACTTAGCAATATGTGAGGTAGGATGAGTTAGAAAACAAACTGAAGGAATAAGGAGAAAAAAATGATAAATTGGCTAGTGATTCTGAGATGTACTTTAACATAATCATGGATTAACTCAAGGAGATGAATCTCAGATTTTCCATTATGTTTGTTTGAACATGATGGAAGATGATACCATTTAATAAAATACAATGGAAACTATGGAAGTTCCAAGAACCCAAGACTTGTTCAAGAAGAGCAACAAATGGAAGAAGGATATAGTGGACATGTTTTCTCATATTCATATTTTACATATATTTTACTTGCACTATTTTGTTAGGACAATTGATCAAACAATATAGTTATAGGCACTTTATGAAAGTGTAGAATTTGACACTATATATTTATGTTGAGGATAGAATTTTGTGGTGTTTCTATATAGAATACAAATATTTTTTGGGGACTACTATTGATTGTAATATTTTGGATACTATTCCTCAACCTTTTTAATACAAAAACTTTACCCATTTTTCTTATGAAAAAATGATCTTTTTCTTACAACCCAAGGGTATGTTTAAAGTTATTCCTAATGAAAGGCGCCTTTGATTAATGGTTTGTGGTGTATGAAAGTTATAGTTTATTGACAAATGGTTTCCAAGAGACAAACTATGTATTGCATGAACAACAACTAATCTAGAGGTTCCTTTTCATAAATACATCCTTGTCATTGGAGTGTTCCCAAGATGAATAATTTGCATTAAATAATGAGCACCTACAACTATTTATGAACATCGTAATGTTCCCATGGGTGTGTGGGAAATCATCCATGTATATATTATGGAAATGCTATGGTTTAATTTAAAAAACTCAAGAAATAAAATCAATGATAAAGAGGACCACATAAAGTGCCTCTGACTGTTCGGGAGAAATGAATACATGTCAAAGGATAAACAACCTAAGATTTGTAGCATCTATTTTCAACTTGGAAATAATATAAGTACCAATGAAAGTTTTAGGGGGAGAATTTATCCCATGAGCTATTTTTTGACATTTTTCCAAAGAAATATTTGCCAATTTTCCTTTTTACAAAGATGATTTGCCCAAATTCCATGGGATAACTTTTTTTTACTCTAAAAATCATCAAAATTATCCAAAAACTATATAAATTCCCTAGAAATTTGAATACTTTTTTTAAAAATTCACCAAACATTTTATGCTTGCAAATTTAAGAATTAGTAAGATTCACAATTTTTCTACACTTTGAGAAAATCCTAGATCCTTAAAATTTTCCCTTATAATTACCACAACAAAAGGAGAATCAAGTCCCAATAGCAGGCACAAGTAGAAAATATGGTCAAGCACCATACAAAGTGTGGTTGTAAGAAGATTGGTATTTAGTTTATAGATGTTAAAGAGAGAATCCATTGCTACCCTCCAACAATTGATCAGACCTTGGTGTGTATTTGGACATTTTTGCTCTTGGCTCATACAACTTTTTGGATCTCCTAATAGAGGCATTTTGGGTGGAATTTATATCATAATTTGGCACACTAGAACTCTCAATTGAAATAATTGAAGGAGATGGGTTGGCCAATTTAGGATGAAACATAATTGTTTTGGCTTTTAGATTTTAAAAAAAGGAGCATATGGAAGTGTTCTTACGTGTATGTTTTATATTTCCTATTGGATTGTCGACCACAATGGAAGGTCTTCGATCGTTAATATAATGGGACAGGTGACACATTGACATTTTAAATAACCACATACTACTAAAGTGTCATAAAGAGATCTAGTTTATGGTGAAGTACCAATGACCTAGGATGGTGGTTGGAGTATGGTATGTTACAATTGGAAGGGTAAAGAACTTCTCAAATTTCACCTACCAGTTGCTTGTGGTATATTTATCCTTATAAGATCTTGCAGCATTGTTCAACTAGTGGAATATTTTATGCATCCCAACTTGATCCCTAACCAGGATCATGTAAAATTTAATGAATAATTTGATTTTTTTTTTATAGCGTTAGAATACTAGTTCTCATGCTTCTGTGAGTGATTAATTCAGATCGATAATATTATGGATTCATCGCAATAGGTTTTTACATCGATGTTTCATACCAAACAAGAATGATCCATCATCAGGAATCTTAAGGAAATAATTAGGAATTTTTGATCTTAAATAGGGAAAATGAGTGCACATAAAACCATAAAAATGTTATCCTTAGTCAAAAACAAGGGAAAGGATCCCTTGGGATAAATTAAATTATAAATTATAAATTAAAATATAAATTGTTCTTTTTGTGGTGGAAATTAATAAAATTGCACCTTAGAAAGTAAATTATTGTAGATAAAAACAAATATAAAGAAATTTAAAACTAAAAATAATGAAAGGGAGGATAAAAAGCAAAGAGATATAAAGAGAAAAAGGAATTTATAATTTATAATCTATATTGGGGTGGTAGGTGCGAGAAATGTTCTCTTTGACCTTGGAGGAAATATTATTGATACATTCTCTTGGATCCTTGGAACTAGGTCCAATAATAGAGCCGAGATGTTGGCACTTTCGATGGGAAATAAGGTGTTAATAAAGAAGAAGATCTCTGAAGTCATAATCCTAGGTGAATCTTGCATAGAAATTAGAGCTGTTAAGTTTAGATCTTCTCTTCACAACACTACTATAGCAAGGATCCAATTAAGAATTTGGGGAAATTTGGTTGGCATCCATTCAGTTGATCTATATTATCTATTAAGAAGTCAAAATAAGAAAGTTGATTCTTTGGCCAATCAAGCAACAACTAGAACACAAGGAAATCTCCAAACTCAACATGGTGAAGTTCAATATGAGACTATACCCTAAGAAATTCATTATAGTGGGTAGTTGAGGAGCTAAAGTCCTTCTCGAAACTAATATGACTAAGTATGAATATTGGATTCATCTTGTCTCACCATCTGTCAACATAAGAATTTGGGAGACAAACGTGGGGGAGATTAGAGCTTGGCATGGAGGACATAATAGCTTCCAAGATAAGGGTGGTGGTTTCACTTCACATTAAATTGGGTACAAAGTCGAGTACTTGCATTTGCACGTCCAATATTTCATGCATATATTGGAAAATGATGGTATAAGTTGGGAATGATGGATGGATTTCCACAAGAAATGTCACAAACCACTCCCATGTGCAAACTGGTCATTCCCTATGTCATCGGCTCCAACGAATTGTTGGATGGTACAGGAGCATGTTCGATAGAGGTAAATTGATTTGGACGACCATAAATGGTAATCATGGTGAAGGTATTGGTCTGTGATTCTATTTTATAGCAGGGATATGGGATTGAATTTCAAATCGAGTCGCTAGTAGATAGGGAGAGATCTACATTGTATTCTAAGGAGGAATACAAATAAGGTGATCTTATATCTGCATGAAGGAAATGGATAGAGAGGAGGATTTGCATGACACCTTTTGTTTTGTCGAGCATGGAGTCTGAAATCTAAGTAGAAATGTTTGAAGGATTACACAAAGTGTCAACAAGATGGATCAGGATGGGAGAAACAGAGAGCATCCAAGGGAAGAGTGGAAAGAGGAGGATGAACAACAGTGGTTGGAGGAGAAAAAAACTTTTAGTTCCAATTGGACCTTGTTTCTACCTAAAACACACTTGGACGTGGGTAAGTATTCCAACAATTGTGTGTCTTCTTAAGGGAAACTTGTGAGTTGAGAACCCATTGTCACCTCGGTTCTAAACTCCTCTATTAGACCACAACTCCTAAAGGCCAAGGGGGTAGTCCCTACTTACTAAGTTCTTTTTTTAAGAATGTTTTATGGGAGTTGTTGTTAGAGTAATTGTTATCAACCCAAATGGTACTTCTCCGTCCAAGTGCCGACACTTCATCTGTTGGCACACAAAAGGACATTTATGGATTGAAGGTTGCCTAAACACTATAGATGGGCATGACATGAGATGCATTCACTATCCACCCAGCTTGCCATTTTACCTTTTTATATGTTGATTGATGTACGTGACTCTTCCCATAGCAACTCGCGTACGTATGCGACTATCTCCACAGCATATCACGTACAATACGCGAGTATTGTCATTGCAACCCGCGTACAGATCTGTATGCGGGTTTCCCGTATAGCAACTCGCATGTCATACGTGGGTTGCCAGTATCAATACTCGCGTACACATCCATTCGACATTAAAAATAATAAAACACGATTAATGGATATTTGTTAAGCACTAATCATTAACTATCTTAACTGTCTCAACCTCTTCAACCTTTGAAACTGCTCTATTTCCCTAATTATAAATAGAGGCCTTGGGGAGGGCATTAAAAGATCATACTTGGAGAGAAAAGTTATTCTGGTGGTATATCTTCAGAAGTATTTGGAGCAGCAGAACTCAGAATCCTTTGGTTGCAGAGGAGTCCTTATTTCAGGCGTTGGGTTATACACTTATCTCATTCACTATTGTTAATAAAGAGAATCCTTCTTCCAACTTTGTGTTGAGTCTCTTTCATGTATCATGGTTTGATGAATATTTATGATTAAGCACTCTATATATTGTTTATCTAACTTGTCATATATACATGTATAAGATTGTACTTGGAGGATTTTCTCTTTGCAGGTGAAGGGGGTGCATCCCTGAAAGCTTTGGAGAGGAGCAGAGCGGGAGAAGACAAAGCTTGGATCAACCGTTGTTAATCGGGTGAGTTCATCATATCTTCCTATTTCCTTTATGTACTTTAAAGCTGATTGTCTTCAAGTTTTAAGAGTAACTTGGTAACCCTAGACCCTCGGTTATAAGGGTGTTTATTCCTGAACAGCAGAATTGGTGACTCCGCTGGGGAGCCCAGACTGCTATGGGTTATTTCTGTTTACCGTAGCCCAGTCTTTGCCTTCATTGTGTGTGTGGTATTTCTGTCTTGATTCATGCTCAGGGTAGTGTTTGAAGGCCTTAAAAAAATTTCCTTTTTATTTGAAAATTTTGTACCTGTACGCGGGTTGCTCTTGCATACAATCGTGTACAGAGACCTGCATACACGGGTTGCTCTGTAGGACAGTCGCGTACAGTACGCGGGTTTCCCTTGTACACTGTCGCGTACAAGACTTAGCATTGGAATTTTTGGGTTAGGGTTTGCTTGTCGTTGTCCCTTTATAAAATTTGTTTGCTGGTTGGTCTTCCTTATAAGCATTACACTATCAGTTTGATTACCTTGTTGGCCACACCTTGTGCTTTCTTGTAAAGCCCTTGAATTCTTTTTGTTTGGATTGTCTTCTGTTAGCATCTTGAAGTGGATTCACCTGTTTGGATTATAGGTTCAAGTGTTGGTTGTCCAAGTCAGTGATCAGGGTTCTGGACACTGTATTTCCCATTCTATCTTCAGATAATGATTGGTTTGTCACTTTCCTTTCTGTGATCTCGGTGATTTCTTGTCATTGTGCCCGCCCAAACTAGGGTTCCAAGTCTTCCTTAGTTGGTTGATCCTTGGTCTTATTAATCTGTTTTACTTCACTTTGCTTACTTTATACAGTTAGTTTATCCAAGCATGCTCAAGTTTTTGTGCATTTAGGTGCATAGTAGTCTTTCAGCATTTTAAAAAGTGAAAAGAAAACATTTAGAAACTTTTGCATTTGATTTGCATATAGTAGTTTCATTTTCAGTTTTTAAAGATAATCTCAAAAATTACAAAAAATATAGTCTTTGTTTTTCTTTTGCATTTATAAAAGAAAAATTAAAAAAAGCATGTTTGCTTTATATGCATGTAGATTAGGTTTTTAGTCTAGATTGCATGGCATATCATTGTTTTTTGAAAAAATAAAAAAGAATTTGTTCTTTTGTGGCTTTCAAGTTTCTATTTGGAAAAAGAAAGAGAATAGTTTTTGCTTTTTGCATTTCATTTCTCTTTGCTTAGTCATTTAGTTTCAACTTTGAGTCAAAATACCACATAAGTTTCACGCCATTTACCCTCTGACTAAAAATAGCCCTTAAAATAAACGATATAATTTAAAAATTATTAGTAAGTTTTATTTTATAGGGTCATACACCAACTGGCTTAGGCTAGACTTGTGGGATAGGGAGTTTAAACTCCCCGCAAGTGTTTAAATTCAAACGTAGTTGGTCGATCACTAGGTAAATCCTCTTCTATGTTGATTGTATCTGGGAAGCTTCTCTCAAACGGGATTTAAGCACGAGGCCACGTGGAGGCTTGGACTGAGGAGATAACCCTTTGATTCCTAGTCAAAGCGTAGACCAAGGTTTTTGCACATTTGGGGATTCTGTATTAGACAGGGTTTCGGGATTTGCTACCATGCCCATGCGTATGAACCAGGCTTGTGACTGTCCCACTAGACTGTCAATATAGTTAATGTATCCTTTAGTCTCTTTGACATCTAGGGTTCATACGCAGGTACACCGGAAGGCTATTTCTGGTTGACCTTGGATGGGCTTGGAAGGTAACCCCAGTAGAAAGTGTGGGAGGGCAGTGGGTGATTCCTCTGCTTGTGCCTAAGAAATCTATAGGGATGCCAAGTAACTGTCTATCAACTTTCTTTTGGAAAGTGTATCTTATACCTATTTATCTATTTGGCTTTAGCAATTTTTAGTGAGTGTTGTGTGGTTTATCTGTACTTAGTGTGCCTTTAGCTGTGTCCTTTGTAATTTTGGTTGCCTCTCAACTTCAGACTTTGCTTCCTAGTTTGAAACTATGGCTAACACCCCTTTAAACACCAACCAAGAGATCCCCATGCCAGGAACTCCTTGTACTATTCCTCTCATAGGGAATGTTGGTGTTCCTTTGATGGCCACCTTGAATCTACCTGGATTCACCCTAGGGCTACCGATGTGGTTGTTTTCCACTCCAACTGCCCTGAATGCTCCTGATGCTTCTCAAGTAAGCTCCTTATATCAAGGGCATAAAAACACTCCTTCCCCTTCACCCGTAGTTAATTCTCCTACTCCTTCTACCTCATGCGGTGAAAGTACTGATACTAGTAACCGACAGTCTAAAAGGAGTAAAAGAAGGAGGAATAGGAAGAAGGCACACAAGAAAGGGGGCACCCGTTCAACCTCTGCAGGTCATGTTGGACCCAGTCTCTCAGCCTCTGCAAGCCATGCTGGGGGCAGTCTCTCAACCTCTGCAAGCCATGCTGGGGGTAGTCTCTCGGCCTCTTTAGTTCATGCTGAAGACAATTCGTCAGCCACTGCAAGTCATTTTGACACTGTTGAAAAGACTACCCGTTCAAAACACAAGCCCAAGTTTCCTTGTAAGATTTGTGGGGGAGACCACCTTACATATAAATTCCCTTCTATTGAAGAGGTAAGAATAGGTTGGTTTCATGGTAATCCCGCTTCTGAACAACCTATAGTTTCTCAAAACCCTACTCAACCGTTGGTTGATCAAGCGATCGAACCAATCTAAGATTTGGTCGATTCCACTCTTCTTCCAGAGAGTGATCCTAATGTGGTTGAACCAATGTCATCTTTGGTCAATCCCACTCTCCCTACGGAGAGTGACTTTGATGAAGTGGTTGAATCGATTTCATTATTGATCAATCCCACTCCTCCTTTGGAGAGTGAAGTGTCTACTAGTCACATTTTCTTCACTGCCAGTTCAGAACTTACTGAACAAGGGGGCACTGAACTCGCTTCGGATAAACCCCCACCAAGCTCTCATATTGCTTCCTTTGATTGGGATAGCCTAGTTGAGCCACGCCTTCCTTCTGATGCACCTTTCCGGATAAAGGTCAAAGTTGGACAATACACGATTGCTCATTGTATTGTTGATGAAGGAGCCTCAATTAATATTTTGTCTGCTCATGCTTGGTGAGGCTTGGGATCTCCCATCCTTGTGTCGACTGCTAGTCAGTTACTGGCGTTTGATAGAAGAACTTGTATAGCCTTGGGAATTATTGCTCAAACACCTGTTACTTTGGGTGGGAAGACCGTCTTAGTTGACTTCATGGTGATAGAAAACCCCTTGGACTTCATTATGCTCCTTGGACGTGATTATGTCTATGCCATGCAAGCTGTGGTGTCAACATTTTTTCGTGTGATGCACTTTAATCATGGTGAAGAAATTGTCACTATTGATCTGTTGGATTTTCTTGATCTGTCTCCTAACCCAACTAGAGACCAAGTCTTTCCTTTATTGATTCCCATTGTTTCTATATACACTCACTTGCCACAGGTGAGCTATGTGGCCTCCTGTCCTTTGCGTTCAATTGCTACTGAGAAGCAGCCTCTTTTTTCATGCCTACCTTCTCGGGACTTGGTCCCAACAGTTGACCACGTGAGCCATCCTATACAGATTGTGGAGCCTGCTCTCCACTCTGTCGATCCATTTGAAAGTTTAGACATGTGTCCCATCTCGGATGATCTCCTTCCTTCGGATGAAGTCTTCCTAGAGTCTTTGACACAGTCTCACCTTCTTATGGATGTCAGTTCAGATGTGACTAAGTCTAACCCTGATTTGCCTAGTAAGCCTAGCCTTTCTTTTAATGTTGGTCTTGTTGAGTCTTTTGACTCTTCCTTTGAACAGCAAGTCAGTGATCCTGATGAGTTTGATTTTTCTTATGAATTTTTCAACTCCCGTGATACTTAGTTTGTTTCTGTAGACTCTATATCCATTGTTGATTTTTGCTCTCTTTCTGAGGTTGATCTTACTGATTATAAATCCTCGAGCCTTGGTGCTGTAGAATCTTCTTTAGTTGATTCTACCTTGACTTTACCTTTTATAGAAGATAGCAAAGTCGCATGTGTTTCTACCAAAGTGACCCGCATCGGATCGTTTCTTCTAAATATGATTCTGATGTTTTTGTTTTTTGGAGACAGGATTTGTAGTTGGATTCACAACTGTTTACTGGCCTCGCCTTGTTGTTCAAGCTGTAACTGCACTTGCATGTTCCCTTCTCGCGCTTATGAGCCTAATGTCGGATTCCACGCTTTTAGCTCATTGTATAAGCCCTCGTCTTTGTTCTCATCTCTGCTCAGCCTTGTATCATTTTACCTTTGCAACTTGACACCCTTTACCTTGAGGAGACATTCCCCAAGTGTCCTTATCTTGCTCGCTTTCCTTGCATTATGCATAGGTTTGTTCCTTGCGCTTGGAACTAGTTTTTCCTACCTATGACACTCGTCTCCTCGCATTTAGAGCATTCTTTTTGCTCTCCTTCGAGCTCATTAAAAAAAGTAAGGAGGTCGCGAGTTGACTTTTCCAGACTCATTAAAACTTTGCGAGAAAGATATTGAGTTTCTTTAGGCCCAGGTCTGACTCCTCAAAATACACTTGACTGCTGAGTAAACTTGTCCATTCAGGCTCATTAAGAATATCTGAATGGGCATCCACATTGGTGGTAGGTTATCGCTTTCTCGGACCATGTGGAATAATACGAGAAATGAATACTATCTTTTCTTCGGAATTGAGAAGAGTATTCTCGGGCATAGGTTTATCACTTTTCTGGATCTGAGGGACTAAACTTACGGAAAAGGAACCCCCGGTATGAGCTTAGTTTTCTCTTTTTCGTGCTCTGGACCTAAACATGAAAAAGATTCTGAGTGTACTTTATGTCTTAGTCATTCTCATTAAACCCTGAAGAACAAAGCATCGAGTTTACTGTTGTAAGCCCCATTTCTCGTAATCAAGTAGATCTTTTCGAGTGATCTTGCCTTCCTTCACACTTGTAAAACTCAGGCTATATGCTGCTTTTGAAGGAGCCTTGGGTAGGTGGTAATTTAACCTTTTTCGGACCTTCCTAACTAAATACGAAAAAGGTGTGCCTTACTTCTTCGGAAGCTAAGAGAGTTCTTCTTTGATATGTTTTATACTTTTTCGGCCTCAGGACACTAAATTGGACGAAAAAAGGACCCCCCTGGTGTCTTCTTTGGAGTTTTCAGACTCTCTAAATGTGAAAACACCAACTGAGCATGTACTAGTTCAGGCTCATTAAATCCACGAATCAATGACACTATCAAGCATTATTTCCTCTTCTCTTCAAGCTTGTTAAAAAATTAAGAGAGATCTGAGTTGACTTTCCTGGACTCGTT
The DNA here is from genome assembly GCA_001517045.1 of Pseudotsuga menziesii. Classification (NCBI taxonomy): domain Eukaryota; kingdom Viridiplantae; phylum Streptophyta; class Pinopsida; order Pinales; family Pinaceae; genus Pseudotsuga; species Pseudotsuga menziesii. Next base: position 138,104 of record LPNX010615308.1, read on the forward strand.
AAAATTTAACAGGGAAGGTAAGGAAGAAGTTTTCTCTTGGTTTTTAGTTAGTGGCAGCACGTCATCCTTGCACATAGCACTCTCTGTCTTTTTCGATACCCGTGTCTTAGTGTTCACTTTCAGTTCAACTATTACTTCGAGTTTATTATTCCTCCTCTTGTCATTTCTACCTGGGGAATCTGATCATGTCTCCTACATGACAGATAAGTCTAGTTGTTCTATCTATAAAGTTAAAAGTTGCCTTGGGTCATCTCTGTGTCATGGTCACTGTTCAAGGACTTAACTCAATGTTTGATCTATATCCTGATCCCATCATTGTCGTATCTGTTATCACTTGTGTTTCCCTTCCTTTACCCAGTTCCTAGTCACTCTTGTTATCCATTGGAGGATCTATTGCCTTCCTTATCACAGTATGGTTCCGCATCAGTACTTCCTGACGACGAAGACCTAGAGTTTTGACGATTGTACCTCAGGATTCATTTTCATCATTGGTGAATTCCTTTGCTTCAGTTGTCAATTATCACCTATTGATTGACAATCTGTTGAATCCGCTCCATGTTCGACTTCAACCTACATTTATTCACATGGCTTGGATTGTAATGGTTCTTTGGGATTGTTTATGAAGACCTTAGTTCCCTATTTATGGACTAAGTTGCACAAGATTATGTTCTACCTATGTACACAGCTTCCAGATCTTTGAAGACTCATCATTATTGTATATTGTGTCTTCAATCCACCTTTGCAATATACATGATCTTGTACCCGTAATATATGATGTACTCAAACATTGTAAAGGAGCTAGTGTTCCAGTATATTGAACATAGCATGCTCAGATATGACTTTGTATATGACATTATTATGTATTTGTTTCAGGTACTACCTCTGCTCCATTGGATTTCTGAGTTCTCCAAAGATAGAGATTATAATGTATTTCAGCCATCGCTTCCCTCTGACCTCACACATTAGGGGGCATCTGTTATCAACCCAAATGGCACTTCTCCATCCGAGTGCCAACACTTCATCTGTTGGCACACAAAAGGACATTTATGGATTGAAGGTTGCCTAAACACTATAAATGGGCATGACATGAGATGCATTCACTATTCACCCAGCTTGCCATTTTGAATTTTTATATGTTGATTGTTGTACGCGACTCTTCCCACAGCAACTCGCGTATGTACGCGACTATCTCCACAGCATATCGCATACTGTACTCGAGTATTGTCATTGCAACCCACGTACAGATCTGTACGTGGGTTTCCCTTATAGAAACTCGCGTGTCATACGCGGGTTGCCACTGTCAATACTCGCGTACACATCCATTCGACATTGAAAATAATAAAACATGATTAATGGAGATTTTTTAAGCCCTAATCATTAACTATATTAATTGTCTCAACCTCCTCAACCTTTGAAACTGCTCTATTTCCCTATGTATAAATAGAGGCCTAGGGGAGGGCATTAAAAGATCATACTTGGAGAGAAAAGTTATGCTGGTGGTATATCTTTAGAAGTCTTTGGAGCAGTAGAACTCAGAATCCTTTGGTTGCAGAGGAGTCCTTGTTTCAGGTGTTAGATTGTACACTTATCTCATTCACTATTGTTAATAAAGAGAATCCTTCTTCCAACTTTGTGTTGAGTCTCTTTAATGTATCATGGTTTGATGAATATTTATGATTAAGCACTCTATATATTGTTTATCTAACTTGTCATATATACATGTATAAGATTGTACTTGGAGGATTTGCTCTTTGCAGGTGAAGGAGGTGCATCCCTGAAAGCTTTGTAGAGGATCAGAGTGGGAGAAGACAAAGCTTGGATCAACCGTTGTTAATCGGGTGAGTCCATCATATCTTCCTATTTCCTTTTTGTACTTTAAAGCTAATTGTCTGCAAGTTTTAAAAGTAAGTTGGTAACCCCAGACCCTCAGTTATAAGGGTGTTTATTCCTGAACAACAGAACTGGCGAATCTGCTGGGGAGCCCAGACTGCTGTGGGTTATTTCTGTTTACCATAGCCCAGTCTTTGCCTTCATTGTGTGTGGTATTTCTGTCTTGGTTCATGCTCAGGGTACTGTTTGAAGGCCTTAAAAAATTTCCTTTTTATTTGAAAATTTTGTACCTGTACGCGGGTTGCTCTTGGATACAGTCGCGTACAGAGACCTGCATACGCGGGATGCTCTGTAGGACAGTCCCGAACAGTACGCGGGTTTCCCTTGTACACTGTCGCGTACAAGCCTTAGCATTGGAATTTTTGGGTTAGGGTTTGCTTGTCCCTGTCCCTTTATAAAATTTGTTTGCTGGTTGGTCTTCCTTATAAGCATTACATTGTCAGTTTGATTACCTTGTTGGACACACCTTGTGCTTTCTTGGAAAGCCCTTGAGTTCTTTTTGTTTGGATTGTCTTCTGTTAGCAGCTTACAGTGGATTCGCTTGTTTGGGTTATAGGTTCAAGTGTTGGTTGTCCGAATCAGTGATCAGGGTTCTGGACACTGTATTTCCCATTCTATCTTTGGATAGTTATTGGTTTGTCACTTGCCTTTCTGTGATCTCGGTGATTTCTTGTCATTATGCCCGCCCAAGCTAGGGTTCCAAGTCTTCCTTAGTTGGTTGATCCTTGGTCTTATTAATCTGTTTTACTTCACTTTGCTTACTTTATACAGTTAGTTTATCCAAGCATGCTCAAGTTTTTGTGCATTTAGGTGCATAGTAGTCTTTGAGCATTTTAAAAAGTGAAAAGAAAACATTTAGAAACTTTTGCATTTGATTTGCATATAGTAGTTTCGTTTTCAGTTTTTAAAGATAATCTCAAAAATTACAAAAAATGTAGTCTTTGTTTTTCTTTTGCATTTATAAAAGAAAAATAAAAAAGCATTTTTGTTTTATATGCATGTAGATTAGGTTTTTAGTCTAGAGTGTATGGCATATCATTGTTTTTTGAAAATATAAAAAAGAATTTGTTCTTTTGTGGCTTTCAAGTTTCTATTTGGAAAAAGAAAGAGAATAGTTTTTGTTTTTTGCATTTCATTTCTCTTTGCTTAGTCATTTTGTTTCAACTTTGAGTCAAAATAACACATAAGTTTCAGGCCATTTACCCTCTGACTAAAAATAGCACTTAAAATAAACGATATAATTTAAAAATTATTAGTAAGTTTTATTTTATAGGGTCATACACCAACTGGCTTAGGCTAGACTTGTGGGATAGGGAGTTTAAATTCCCCACAAGTGTTTAAATTTAGACGTAGTTGGTCGATCACTAGGTAAATCCTCTTCTATATTGATTGTATCTGGGAAGCTCCTCTCAAACGAGAGTTAAGCACGAGGCCACGTGGAGGATTGGACTGAGGAGATATCCCTCTGATTCCTTGTCAAAGCGTAGACCAAGGTTTTTGCGCATCTGTGGATTCTGTCTTAGACAGGGTTTCGGGCTTTGCTACCTTGCCCATGCATACGAACCAGGCTTGTGACTATCCCCCCAGACTGTCAATATAGCTAAGGTAGCCTTTAGTCTCTTTGACATCTAGGGTTCATACACAGGTACACCGGAAGGCTATTTATGGTTGACCTTGGACGAGCTTGGAAGGTAACCCCAGTAGAAGGTGTGGGAGGGCAGTGGGTGATTCCTCTGCTTGTGCCTAAGAACATCTATAGGGATGCCAAGTAACTGTCTATCAGCTTTCTTTTGGAAAGCGTATCTTATACATGTTTGTCTGTTTGGCTTTAGGAATTTTTAGTGAGTGTTGTGTGGTTTGTCTGTACTTAGTGTGCCTTTAGCTGTGTGCTTTGTAATTTTGGTTGCCTGTCAACCTCAGAATTTGCCTCCTAGTTTGAAACTATGGATAACACCCCTTTAAACACCAACCAAGAGATCCCCATGCTGGGAACTTCTTGTACTATTCCTCTCACAGGGAATGTTGGTGTCCCTTTGATGGCCACCTTGAACCTACCTAGATTCACCCTAGGGTCACCGGTGTGGTTGTTTTCCACTCCAACGTCCATGAATGCTCCTGATGCTTCTCAATTAAGCTCCTTATATCAAGGGCATCAAAACACTGCTTTCCCTTCACCTGTAGTTAATTCTCTTACTCCTTCTACCTCATGCGGTGAAAGTACTGATACTAGTAACCGACAGTCTAAAAGGAGTAAAAGAAGGAGGAATAGGAAGAAGGCACATAAGAAAGGGGGCACCCATTCAACCTCTGCAGGTCATGTTGGATCCAGTCTCTCAGCCTCTGCAAGCCATGTTGGTGCCATGCTGGGGGCTGTCTCTTAGCCTCTGTAAGCCATGCTAGGGGCAGTCTCTCAGCCTCTGTAGTTCATGCTGAAGACAATTCATCAGCCACTGCGAGTCATGTTGACACTGTTGAATAGACTACTCGTTCAAAACACAAGCCCAAGTTTCCTTGTAAGATTTGTGAGGGAGACCACCTTACTTATAAATGCCCTTCTATTGAAGAGGTAAGAAGAGGTTGGTTTCATGGTCATCCCGTTTTTGAACAACCTATAGTTTCTCAACACCCTACTCAATCGTTGGTTGATCAAGCAGTCGAACCAATCTCAGATTTGGTCGATTCCACTCTTCTTTCAGAGAGTGATCCTGATGTGAGTGAACCAATGTCATCTTTGGTCAATCCCACTCTCCCTACAGAGGGTGACTTTGATGAAGCGGTTGAATCGATTTCATTATCGATCAATCCCACTCTTCCTTTGGAGAGTGAAGTGTCTACTAATCACATTTTCTTCACTGTTAGTTCAAAACTTACTGAACAAGGGGGCACTGAACTCACTTCGGATCAACCCCCACCAAGCTCTCAGATTGCTTCCTTTGATTGGGATAGCCTAGTTGAGCCGCGCCTTCCTTCTGATGCATCTTTCCAGATAAAGGTCAAAGTTGAACAATACATGATTGCTCGTTGTATTGTTGATGAAGGAGCCTCAGTTAGTATTTTGTCTGCTCGTGCTTGGTGAGGCTTGGGATCTCCCAGCCTTGTGTCGTCTGCTAGTCAATTACTGGTGTTTGATAGAAGAACTTGTATAGCCTTGGGAATTCTTGCTCAAACACCTATTACTTTGGGTGGGAAGACCGTCTTAGTTGACTTCATGGTGATAGAATACCCCTTGGACTTCAATATGCTCCTTGGACGTGATTATGTCTATGCCATGCAAGCTGTGGTGTCAACATTTTTTCATGTGATGTACTTTAATCATGGCGAATAAATTGTCACTATTGATTAGTTGGATTTTCTTGATCCGTCTCCTGACCCAACTAGAGACCATGTCTTTCCTTTATTGATTCCCAGTGTTTCTATAGACACTCCCTCGCCAGAGGTGAGCTATGTGGCCTCCTGTCCTTTGCGTTCAATTGCTACTGAGAAGTAGCCTTTGTTTTCATGCTTACATTTTCGGGACTTGGTCCCAGCAGTTGACCAGTTGAGTCATCCTATACAGACTATGGAGCATGCTCTCCACTCTATCGATCCATTTCAAAGTTTAGACATGTGTCCTATCTCGGATGATCTCCTTCCTTTGGATGAAGTCTTCCTAGAGTCTTTGATACAGTCTGACCTTCTTATGGATGCCGGTTAATTTGTGACTAAGTCTAACCCTGATTTTCCTAGTAAGCCTGACCTTTCTTTTTATGTTGTTCTTATTGAGTCTTTTGACTCTTCCTTTGAATAGCAAGTCAGTGATCATGATGAGTTTGATTTTTCTTATGAATTTTTCAACTCCCATGATACTGAGTTTGTTCCTGTAGAATCTATATCCATTGTTGATTTTTTCTCTCTTTCTGAGGTTGATCTTACTAATTATAAATCCTTGAGCCTTGGTGCTATAGAATCTTCTTCAGTTGATTCTACCTTGACTTTACCTTTTATAGAAGATAGCAAAGTCGCATGTGTTTATGCCAAATTGACCCACATCATATCGTTTCTTCTGAATATGATTCTGATGTTTTTTTTTGGAGATAGGATTTGTAGTTGGATTCACAATTGTTTACTGGCCTCACCTTGTTGTTCAAGCTGTAACTGCACTTGCATGTGCCCTTCTCGTGCTTATGAGACTGATGTCGAATTCCACACTTTTAGCTCGTTGTATAAGCCCTCATCTTTGTTCTCATCGCTGCTCAGCCTTGTATCATTTTGCCTTTGCAAATTGACACCCTTTACCTTGAGGAGACGTTCCCCGAGTGTCCTTATCTTGCTCACTTTCCTTGCATTATGCATAGGTTTGTTCCTTGTGCTTGGAAATAGTTTCGCCTACCTATGACACTCGTCTCCTCGCATTTAGAGCATTCTTTCTGCTCTCCTTCAAGCTCATTAAAAATAGTAAGGAGGTCGCAAGTTGAATTTTTCAGACTCATGAAAAATTCACGGGAAAGATATTGAGTTTCTTTAGGCCCAGGTCTGCCTCCTCAAAATAGACTTGACTGCTGAGTAAACTTGTCCATTTAGGCTCGTTAAGAATATGTGAATGGGCATCCACATTGGTGGTAGGTTATCGCTTTCTCGGACCATGTGGAATAATACGAGAAAGTAACACTCTCTTTTCTTCGGAATTGAGAAGAGTATTCTCAAGCATAGGTTTCTCACTTTTCCGGATTTGAGGGACTAAACTTACAGAAAAGGAACCCCCGGTACGAGCTTAGTTTTCTCTTTTTCGTGCTCTAGACCTAAACATGAATAAGATTCCGAGTGTACTTTATGTCTTTGTCATGCTCGTTAAACCCTAAAGAACAAAGCATCGAGTTTACTGTTTTAAGCCCCATTTCTCGTAATCAAACAGATCTTTCTGAGTGATCTTGCCTTCCTTCACACTCGTAAAACTCAGGCTATATGCTGCTTTTGAAGGAGCGTTGGGTAGGTGGTAATTTAACCTTTTTCAGACCTTCCTAACTAAATACGAAAAAGGTGTGCCTTACTTCTTTGGAAGCTAAGAGATTTCTTCTTTGGTATGTTTTATACTTTTTCGTCCTCAAGAGACTAAATTGGATGAAAAAGGACCCCCCTGGAGTCTTCTTTGGAGTTTTCAGAATCTCTAAATATGAAAACACTAACTGAGCATGTACTAGTTCGGGATCATTAAATCCACGAATCAGAGACACTATCAAGCATTATTTCCTCTTCTCTTCAAGCTTGTTAAAAAATTAAGAGAGATCCGAGTTGACTTTCCTGGACTCGCTAAAATTTAACAAGGAAGGTAAGGAAGAATTTTTCTCTTGGTTTTTAGTTAGTGGCAGCATGTCATCCTTGCACATAGCACTCTCTGTCTTTTTCGATACCCATGTCTCAGTGTTCACTTTCAGTTCAGCTATTACTTCAAGTTTATTACTCCTCCTCTTGTCAGTTCTACCTAGGGAATCTAATCATGTCTCCTACATGACATATAAGTCTAGTTGTTCTATCTATAAAGTTAAAAGTTGCCTTGGGTCATCTCTATGTCGTGCTCACTGTTCAAGGAATTAACTCAATGTCTGATCTATATCCTGATCCCATCATTGTCATATCTGTTATCACTTGTGTTTCCCTTCCTTTACCCAGTTCCTAGTCACTCTTGTGATCCATTGGAGGATCTATTGCCTTCCTTATCACAGTATGGTTTCGCATCAGTACTTTTTGATGATGAAGACCTAGAGTTTTGACGATTGTACCTCAGGATTCATTTTCATCATTGGTGAATTCCTTTGCTTCAGTTGTCGGATTGACAATCTGTTGAATCCGCTCCATGTTCGACTTCAACCTACATTTATTCGCATGGCTTGGATTGTACTGGTTCTTTGGGATTGTTTATGAAGACCTTAGTTCCCTGTTTATGGACTAAGTTGTGCAAGATTATGTTCTACCTATGTACACAACTTCCAGATATTTGAAGACTCATCATTATTGTATATTGTGGCTTCAATCCACCTTTGTAATATACATGATCTTGCACCCATACTATATGATGTACTCAAACATTATAAAGGAGCTAGTGTACCGGTATATTGAACATAGCATCCTCAGATATGACTTTGTATATGACATTATTATGTATTTGTTTCAGGTACTACCTCTGCTCCATTGGATTTCTGAGTTCTCCAAAGATAGAGATTATAATGTATTTCGGCCATCGCTTCCCTTTGACCTCACACATTAGGGGGCATCTGTTATCAACCCAAATGGGACTTCTCCATCCGAGTGCCAATACTTCATCTGTTGGCACACAAAAGGACATTTATGGATTGAAGGTTGCCTAAACACTATAGATGGGCATGACATGAGATGCATTCACTATCCACCCAGCTTGCCATTTTACCTTTTTATATGTTGATTGTTGTACGTGACTCTTCCCACAACAAATCATGTACATACACGACTATCTCCACAGCATATCACGTACTGTACGTGAGTATTGTCATTGCAACCCACGTACAGATATGTACACGGGTTTCCCTTATAGCAACTCGTGTGTCATACGCGGGTTGCCAGTATCAATACTCACGTACACATCCATTCGACATTACAAATAATAAAAAATGATTAATGGAGATTTGTTAAGCCCTAATCATTGACTATCTTAACTGCCTCAACCTCCTCAACCTTCGAAACTGCTCTATTTCCCTAAGTATAAATAGAGGCCTTGGGGAGGGAATTAAAAGATCATACTTGGAGAGCAAATTTATGCTGGTGGTATATCTTCAGAAGTCTTTGGAGCAACGGAACTCAGAATCCTTTGGTTGCAGAGGAGTCCTTATTTCAGGTGTTGGGTTGTACACTTATCTCATTCACTATTGTTAATAAAGAGAACCCTTCTTCCAACTTTGTGTTGAGTCTCTTTCTTGTATCATGGTTTGATGAATATTTATGATTAAGCACTCTATATATTGTTTATCTAACTTGTCATATATACATGTATAAGATTGTACTTGGAGGATTTTCTCTTTGCAGGTGAAGGAGGTGCATCCCTGAAAGATTTGGAGAGGAGCAGAGCGAGAGAAGACAAAGCTTGGATCAACCGTCGTTAATCGGGTGAGTTCATCATATATTATTATTTCCTTTCTATACTTTAAAGCTAATTGTCTGCAAGTTTTAAGAGTAAGTTGGTAACCCCAGACCCTCGGTTATAAGGGTGTTTATTCCTGAACAACAGAACTGGCGACTCCGCTGGGGAGCCCAGACTGCTGTGGGTTATTTCTGTTTACCGTAGCCCAATCTTTGCCTTCATTGTGTGTGTGGTATTTCTGTCTTGGTTCATGCTCAGGGTAGTGTTTGAAGGCCTTAAAAAATTTCCTTTTTATTTGAAAATTTTGTACCTATACGCGGGTTGCTCTTGCATGCAGTCGCGTACAGAGACCTGCGTACGTGGGTTGCTCTGTAGGACAGTCCTGTATAGTACACAGGTTTCCCTTGTACACTGTCACATACAAGCCTTGGCATTGGAATTTTTGGGTTAGGGTTTGCCTTTCCCTATCCCTTTATAAAATTTGTTTGTTGGTTGGTCTTCCTTATAAGCATTACACTGTTAGTTTGATTACCTTGTTGGCCACACCTTGTGCTTTCTTGTAAAGCCCTTGAGTTCTTTTTGTTTGGATTGTCTTATGTTAGCAACGTGAAGTGGATCCTCCTGTTTGGGTTATAGGTTCAAGTGTCGGTTGTCCGAATCAGTGATCAGGGTTCTGGACACTGTATTTCCCATTCTATCTTCTAATAGTGATTGGTTTGTCACTTTGCTTTCTGTGATCTCCGTGATTTCTTGTCATTGTGCCCGCCCAAGCTAGGGTTCCAAGTCTTCCTTAGTTGGTTGATCCTTGGTCTTATTAATCTGTTTTACTTCACTTTTCTTACTTTATACAGTTAGTTTATCCAAGCATGCTCAAGTCTTTGAGCATTTTAAAAAGTGAAAAGAAAACATTTAGAAACTTTTGCATTTGATTTGCATATAGTAGTTTCGTTTTCAGTTTTTAAAGATAATCTCAAAAATTACAAAAAATATAGTCTTTGTTTTTCTTTTGCATTTATTAAAGAAAAATAAATAAATAAAGCATGTTTGCTTTATATGCATGTAGATTAGGTTTTTAGTCTAGATTGCATGACATATCATTGTTTTTTGAAAAAATAAAAAAGAATTTGTTCTTTTGTGGCTTTCACGTTTCTATTTGGAAAAAGAAAGAGAATAGTTTTTGCTTTTTGCATTTCATTTCTCTTTGCTTAGTCATTTTGTTTCAACTTTGAGTCAAAATACCACATAAGTTTCACGCCTTTTACCCTCTGACTAAAAATAGCCCTTAAAATAAACGATATAATTTAAAAATTATTAGTAAGTTTTATTTTATAGGGTCATACACCAACTGGCTTAGGCTAGACTTGTGGGATAGGGAGTTTAAACTCCCCACAAGTGTTTAAATTCAGACGTAATTGGCCAATCACTAGGTAAATCCTCTTCTATGTTGATTGTATCTAGGAAGCTCCTCTCAAATGGGAGTTAAGCATGAGGCTGCGTGGAGGCTTGGGCTGAGGAGATAACCCTCCAATTCCTTATCAAAGCATAGACCAAGGTTTTTGCACATCTAGGGATTATGTCTTATACAGGGTTTCGAGCTTTGCTAGCCTGCCCATGCGTACGAACCAGGCTTACGACTGTCCCCTCAAACTGTCAATATAGTTAAGGTAGCCTTTAGTCTCTTTGACATCTAGGGTTCATACACAGGTACACCGGAAGGTTATTTTTAAGCACATTTCACTGAAGCAATTTGACAGCTCGAAACTGACAAATGTCATTACTAGCTAGCTTCATTGAGTCACTGACCCAAGAGAAAGAGAAGTTAGTGCAAATGAGTACCATAAAATCTAGAAAATACCAAGCTCTTACTGTGGGGGTTTCGAATCCATCCAAATGCTGGAAGAAATCCAAGGATTCGAAGCAGCAAGACATACTCAAATTTCCTAATGGGGGTTTGACTCCTTGCAAGGAAAAGGACAAGAAGAACAAGCAAAAGACCAAATGCACCTATTGTCACAAAGGGTGGCATCCAGAGAGTGATTCATGAATAAAACCATAGACATGATGGCGCAACTGTTGGAGAAGAAAAACATCCCAGTCCCAGAGGGTGCAAGGAAGAAGGATGGAGATTCAAGCTCAGGAAACAAAGAGAGGTGCCATACATTGGTTGTTGGTTATTCATATTCTTCATCCTTCACCATTGATTTGGGTGGATCAAGGCACATGGATTCTATCAAATATTTATTCACATCCATGTCTTTAGAAAGTGGCCCAATTGTTCGAATGGGTGATGATTAAGAGATCCAAGCTAAGGGGATTGGCAAGATCGATCTTGAAGATGGGTATTTCAACAATGTTCTATTTGTACCAGACTTGGTGACGAACCTACTCTAAGTGTACCAAATGACTCACACTGGTGAATCCAAGAGAGTAAAATTTACTCCAAACACAGTCGAGATAGCTGAAATATCTACCAACAAAGGTGGTGGCATTGGGGTTTGCTGGTAATTAAGCAAGGATGCACAAATTCTCCCATTTCCTTCCCTACTCCAGAGGGAAAGTGCTCCTGTCTCATGCCAATGAAACCAAAAAGTTGTGGCATTAGAGGTTTGGTCATATGAAATACACATACATCCCAGAATTGGGAAAAGAAGGCATGGTGGAAGGGCATCCTCCTATCAAGACCTCCAATGGTGCATGCATTGGTTGTGTGGTGGGAAAACATCCAGAGCACAGCTATGAGAAAGGGAAAGAAAGGAGAGCTACTCAAGTGCTTGGCTTAGTGCATTCAGACCTTATTAGGCCTCTTCCCACACCCTCTTATGGAGGATCAAGATATGTTTTGGCCTTCATAGATGATTTCTCAAGGTTTTGTTGGGTTTACTTTCTCAAACTCAAATCTGAAGTCTTTGAGACTCTTAAGGTTTGGAAATCCCTGGTGGAGAATCAATGTGGGAACAAGATAAAATTCCTTCAGACTGATAATGGTAAAGATTATGTGAACAAGAGTTTGCAGCACCTCTGTGAAGAATGTGGCATCCAAATGCAGCATTCGGTCCCCTACACACCACAACAAAATGGTGTGGTAGAGAGGAAAACGAGGTGCTCAAGGAGATGGCAACCTGTATGATTGAAGCGAAGGATTTTGATCCTAAGCTATGGGATGAATACATTCACTGTGCTGCATACATACAAAACATGGCTCTTCATAAATCAATAGATGTAAAAACACCATATGAATCTTGGTTCGGTCACAAGCCAAATATTTCACATTTCAGGATTTTTGGCTCAAGGGCTTGGGCTAGAAAATAAGTTTTGTTTATTTAGATCTATTACTTCTATTTTTTTTTATCGTTGTTATCCCCCTAGCAGACTTCTGGCCTAAAAAATTGGCCTCCCCCAATCTTCAAATCATTGGTTCAACCTCTAGCTAAGCTATGTTTTTTAATTTTTGGCCAATTTCACCTAGAGCGCTCATGTCTTCATGTTAAGGTTGCTCCAGAGCGCTCCCTTTGCCTAATTAAGAGCGCTCCAGAGCACCCCTGCTACCCCAATAAGAGTGCTCTATGTCAGGTTTATTGTTTTGCCGGCACCTTCCTGTTTCTGAGTAGTGTGCGCTCCAGAACACCTTTGTCCCTCATACAGAAGAGCTATGAGACTGAGTTACAGCCTTTTGAATCCCCCGTTTAGACCCTAGATTTGTTTCAACTGACTTATTATTTTACGATAGTGTTAGCTTCCGGCCTCATTTTTCAGCTTACTTACATTGCTTGAATGATTACTTTGCATGATTAGCATTCAGATTACATGAAGTGGTTAATGAATAATCCTTTACTTAGTAGTTATTGCATGGCGTGTTTATGAAATAGTTAGCTAGTTTTTCCAATCAGTTTTCAGCTTCAACTTTATATTTCAGTATTTACTTTAAGTTCCAGCTATTTATTTCCAGCATATATTGGGGCTTATTCCATGCTTATTCACACCACTTGTGCATCCACACACACCCTAAACTCAAGTAAGCCTAAAAATTTACTTAACTCAACACACATTTAACCCCACTTGGGGACAAAAAACAACACTGTAGTTAGGTAGGGAACTGGGGGTAGGCATCCAAATAACCCCAAGTTTCCATTTTACATATGAGACATTGATGTTGACTATTAGGGAACCAAAATCTCCTAGTACTTGTTAGCAAGGTTGAAACCTATTTGCTGGGTAGGCCTCTCCCTTAGGAGGGTTGAAGTCACAAGACTGGTTTCGAAAGTCAGGGTGGAAAGCTTCACTCCATATTGTATTGAAGTCTACCTACTCATTGACCTCGTTGCATTGATGGGACCCCTTACCTGGGGTGCAACCAAAAAAGGAAGAAGTGGCAAATTCACCTACTCGAAAATATCATGAACGAGGTATCCCAATGGCCATTCTTCTAGGGATTTTTAACATAGAATTCCTCTTGGTAGGGGGATATCCCGCAATTATGATTGGTTTCTAGGTTGTATTTTCTGACTTGGATTTCATCACCTTCTAGGGGATACAGTTTGTGAGGGCTACCAATTCTTTAGTTACGTGTTTGCATGCTCCCATACCTCATAAGTTAGTGATTATTTTTCTTTCTAGGTAGTGACTACTTGTTGGCTTTTTGGCTGTTTTTTTCTACTCTCCTGTTGTGACACAAGATTGCACTATATTTTTAGAGTGTGTTGTTGGCCTGCATGCCACTTTTGTTGAGAGATCCCCTTCTGCACACATGACTGTTGTTGGATTTTTTAGCCTTTTTCCTAGACCCATTTTCACATTCGTGTCACTCCACCACCATTGCTCCTTCGAGATACTCTCACATACTTCAAGGGAAATCACCTCAGTTTGGTTCATTAGATCGTTTTTGTCGCACCACTAGTCGACATTGTTCAACTTCTCTTGTCTCTCTTTCTGAGAGACCCATGTTTGAGATCGATCCCTATTTGTCAGATCCATCACCTCCACACAACCCCATGAATCGAAAAATTCCTCCTTCTAGTAGTGGACCATTACCTCCTGGGAAACCACCACCTGGGAACCCACCCACTAGGAACCCTCCTACTGGGAACCTTCCCATGGGCAACCTACATTCAGGAATCCTCCCTTCTGGAACACCCCCCCCCGTCAGTATCCCACCTCATGTGCATGTCATAATGGGGAACCCATACATACGCTATTTTTCGATGGTAAACCCCTCTGTCAGCAACCCCCTTGCAGGAAATCCACCTTTTAGGAACCTTGCTTACAGGAACCCCCCCCCCCATTACTATACCTCCACATTGAGCCTCAAGTTTTACGAGAATTCCATTCATGGTTAGCTTTAATCTCCCATATCTAGCATGTTTGACCAATTACCCGATCTGCCACGATCCTACCTGCCCCTCCATGCCTACCAAACTCCATTCAAACATCCCTAAATTCAAGGGGAAGGCCGGTGAAGATCCCCAAAACCACATCATGTCCTTTCACCTGTGGTGTTCATCGAACTCCATAGTTGATGACTCAATTAGGCTCTGTCTCCTCCAGAGAACCTTTACTAGCATTGCAGCCAAGTTGTAGATTGATCAACCATATGGCACCCACTCCACTTTTTCATCATTGAAATCCACCTTCTTGCGGTTCTTTTAGCTTCCCGTTAGATACGATGTTGGCATCGAGATCCTTTTGTATTGTCTTCAAAACACCGCTACCCATATCATGTACCATGTCCATGAGTGGCATAGATGATGTAGTCTATGAATAATCAAGCTAGATGATCACATATTCCTTGACTGGTTCTTGAAGTCTCTCATCCCCACCATTGCAAAAGAAGTTACATCCGAACGCCCATAGGAGAAGGAAGAGGATATTCTCAAAGCCCAACGGTTTGACTTGATATGCACCCAGCCAGGTTACCTCTATACTATTTTTCCATATGCTCCCCTCAACAATTTTGCTCATAAGGATCAACTAAGGGCATCACATGTTGTCGATGGAATTATTGGCTCGATCACATTCGTGTTCCAACCTTACAATAAAAATACTCCCATGGTGTCTCCTTCATATAGTTATCCATCTAATGCCTCCTCGCTGGTGATGGGACCTTCTCATATCCCAAGTTACAGTCATGACCTCTCACAACTTACTTCCAATTCTAGTGTTGCACCTTCTTATGCACCCTTAACATCGACCCCTAGGTTCATGGTCTGACATACCCAATGCCTACTTACGAGAGTGCTCCTCAAGGATATGCTCCCCCTCCAACTGCCCAACCTTACTATCCTTTCCCCAAAAAACCATCAGCTCCGACTACGACAACACCCCTTTCAACTCCCCTTGCACCGTAGTGACAGGTGTACACCCAACAGAACCAACCTTCCCCTAACAATTAGCAAACCCAACAAAATATAAGACGCGGGCGTAACCACATGAATAATCAACATCAGGGATGGGACATACCACCTCCCAACCCCCCTGGAAACAATGTATCCAATCCTATCAACTAGGACCCTAATCAACCTCTTGGGCAAGGAAAACATCCACAGTTAAGGACTAACCACCCATGTGCTTTTTGTAATGTCTACAAACACTACACACATTATTGTCCACACTTATCTAGAGCTTGTCAACTTTGGTACGAGGATAACTGCCATAATCCCTTTGTTGCCCCTCAAGCACCATCTACTTCCCCACAGCTAGCCCCACCCCTTATGGTGCTACAAAACCCCTTTCCCACTCAAGGGGTGGTCACAACACAACCTGCAACACACTATGTTGGATTGCAAGCCAACCCCTAGAGACTAGTGTTCAACATTTGTTTACCATGTCAAAAGAAGATGAGGTCAACCTCCAGACACAACGAAACCAATATGATTTGACTACAAAAACCGCTTCTTCTAGCTAGTCTGGTGACCCTTCTCCTACTGACCCTGCCCTACGGTTATCTCGGCCCCCGCTGACGCAAACCCCAAAGATCCAAAGTTTCCATTGAGGCATTTCATGACTAATGCTAATGCCTGCGCAACATCCACCTATAATATTGTCGATGATTTGTCCCAATCCCCCACCGCCATGAAAACTTTGGGAGTTCTCATGAACTTCCCCACACAGTGCAAAGCATTGTTGACCGCATTAGGCACCATAGACTCCACCGATGTGTGTTTGATGACTTTTGACCTTGATAAGTCTGAGCCATAGATGCCATCCTCAATGGCTTTCCAAATCCTGGTGACCATTCAGAACCTAGTCATTCATCATTGCATTATCGATGAGGGGGAATCCACCTACGTCATATCCACTTTCGTATGGAAAAAGCTAGGGTCCGTAAAACTCAGGCCCTCTTCGACAACTTTGCATGCTTACGATGGACATGCAACCCAACCTCAAGGACTTCTACCTAACCTACCAGTCGAGTTATCCAACAAGACTCTCCTCACCCATATTGAAGTGGTAAACGCTAAGCTTGATTACAATCTCCTCTTAGGGTGTAGTTACATGTATGCAATGAAATTCATAGCTTTGGTTGTCTTATGAACCATGATGTTTCCTCATGAAGGAAAGATATTCAAGATAGACCAATTGGCATACTATGACCCCAAGGGGTCGACCACTCCAGAGAACGTCCTCCCCATGGTGGATAATTCTATTAACACTGTGTCCATTCCTTCACTGACTGTCGTGGCCCCGAGTGTTTTTCAAGAAACCCCCATGGCTACCAGTTTTTCATCATTACCACCACCTTCAGAAGCTATCCAAATCTCAGACCTTTGCACTCTTTCGACTGATACACCAGGGACCCAACAACCACCCCAACCACAACCACAAACCATAACAAATGCCAACTCCCATCCCCAATCAACTTTTCAGGAACATCTACACCCATGTGTGATTTGTGGTCTTTACAGGCATTACTCCCATTGCTACACTGAATTGAATGAGTACCTCTCTGTCTTAGCTAACTTACTCAAGCTCTCTGTTGAGTCGAAAATCACAATGGTAGAAGAGATCCACCCCCTACCATCCTCTTCGCGGTGATACGAACATCATTTACGTCATCTCGTCCTCTAATGATCCTTTCTTATCATCCCATACCGCTATGAGTGTGTCGACAAAAATGAATCCCTCCGACCTATATGTTTGACCCTTCTGAACCAATGAGGAAATCCCATGCCTACAACATGGGGGAAGGAATCCAAACCTTCCTATTTATCCTCGTCGTCCTCATCGACAACACTAGGGGTAGGCACCCTGGTGGAGGAATCCACAATCATCATATCACAAAGTTAGCTTACCAGCATGGTTATTGGCTGCATTGTACACCCCACTCCCACCCGTTTCTCAATGTCGGGTCAATATATCTTCACTAGAGAATTTGTACTCCATCGACACCTCTGGACTAGGAAGCATGATCGCCTATCCCGACCATAGAATAGAGGGTAGACTCACTCATGTTGACCCAATCTTGTCACATCTATCTCGGTACTTCAATGACCCTATAGATCATCACAATGCCTATGTGATACATAATCACAAACCTCATGCCCAAAGCAGGGTGTAGGAGCTTAACCTTCCCACTTTTTGACATGCATGATCTTAACCATTTCCTGAGATCACATGTCATACTGCATCCATTTGTTGCACCATAAGGTTAAGACATCCTTTTTCCAAATCTAGATCAACACCCCTCCATAATGCTAGGGCCTCAGCTTGATTGTTTAGGGTTATACCTAAACCCCAAGCATACTTCCATTGTCATGATTCTTTTAGGCCAGAAGTACGTTAAGACATCATTTTTCCAAAGCTATAACAACACCCCTCCATAATGCCAAGGCCTCTGCTTGATTGTTCAGGGTTGTACCTAAACCCCAAGCATACTTCAATTCTTGTGATTCTTCGGGGCCAGAAGTACCCCCCAACTCCCATCTCCCCTTGTTTAACAACAAGTTTTATTAGCTTATAACCTCAACTATTTTATTTAGCAAGCCTCTAACATGGTCATATTTAATGTTTATTAAACTTAAAATACGTGTTTTATTTAATTAAATTCATTAATAATCTATAATATCAAACTAAAATAATACCTTATATTAAATTAAAATCATTTTTTCCAATATTCATTTTCCTAAAATTTCAACATATATTTATTTATTTCCACCTAATTGTTCATATCCATAATAATATTGTTATATAATTGTTCATTTCCTTACCAATATTCCATAAATATGAAAATAACACTACATAATCCCTTCTCACTAGAACAGGGTCAAAATTCAACTTCACTCAATCCCTTATAATTCCTCTTCTTACCTTTCTTAAATTGTCTTTTGCAACCTTGTCAAAGTTCAACTTCACTTAGCCCCTTTTAGGTAGCTTGTGGTACTCCTCTCAAGGATTTGTCATTGTCCTTTGTGATGATGTTGAAGAGTTTGTGTTGCTTAGACTTATTTTATCTTATACAACAAGAAACGATATCCTTATCATTGGGCTTTCTCACTTTCAAGTTCATTAAAGATTTGGACTTATCACTCATATCTACAATGAGTGATCATTGTGGGCCTATAATGACATTCATCATACATATTCTCACTTGAGTATGTGATAAGGCACTTAAAATTATTAGGCATCAAAGTCAACAAACAAGGGTCCATAAGAATACACCTCAAAGACTTTATAATGCATTATTTGACCTTTATGTTTCATTTAAATTAATACTAAGTTCGGATGCACACACAAGGTATCAAATATCAAATCATATCCACAACCATCAAATATGGATACCCATTGACATTGCCCCTTTACATTTACAAGAAAAGTAAAGGAAGTGCCAAGTTTCAATGATGTGGGCCCAAAGTCTCAATCTCCAAGACTTCCACTTTATTAAGCTACCCTTCACAACAATCCATGGCTTTTTACTTTTGAAACAAACACTCACAATTAGGCATCTCATGACTCCTATTGTATCCTCAAGCCCTACTCACAAAAGCTAGGAAATCCATTGATAAGGACTAATGATGAAGATATGCACCCCAAGACTCCATACATACTAACACTGTGGACAAGCACAGAGAACCTGCCTATTCATATGGGTGGACTCACTCTTCTTAGGTATCAAATGCATCAGCACCGATTTCTATTGGCTGAGAGGATATTTTAATGAAATCATGATTAGGTATTACCAATCATGGCCCCCACAGCCCCAAAATTATTCTTACATACCTTGGAATTTGAGTGTAATTCAGTAACAGGATCTGGTCATGCCGACTGTAGAGAGGTTCGGAGGTTGTTGAATGACTTTCAGCTACTTTTCCTCACCTCACGAGCCGATTCATGTTTTGGGTTCTGAGCAATTTCTTTTGGTCCTTTTGGAATTTTCCAAGGTGGGAATCGATGCGATATTGGGCATCTTTGGCTTGGGAGTGACACTCCATAAAGGCTGAGAGCAGCGAGTTCTGCTCGGAGGATGTGAAGTACTCAATTAGCAGTGGGAAAAAGCTTGTAAAATGTGCATAGATGGGCTGAACTGCTTCTTTGGAGCTTATTCCAAGGTGGGCATTAATTCTTCTCTCCTAAATTATAAGTTTATTTGAAAAATTGGGTTTTCTGTTAAAAGGGTATCTTAAGATTCATCATCTGTAAGACGGGTATTGAAAATTCTTGTTTTTCTGATGTCCAGGTATTGATAAATTATGTCTCTGTAAGATGGGTGTCTGAGAAATCTCCTCTTTTAAATGACCGGTTATTGATTAATTATGTTTCTGTAAGATGGGTATTTGAGAACATGAAAATTTTGTAAGGAAAGATTAAAGAATTTGTCTGGTTTAATATTTGAAATTATTGCTTTTTCAAGATACTGGAAAATCCTTCCAAAATGGTATGGGGTGTAATACGGGCATCCTTGGGAATTGTATTAACTGAGCTTTAAAGAGTTAAACCCAGAAGGTTTTTCCTGAGCTAGGAGGGTTGAATCCTGAAAGGTCACTGTTGTCTTGCTGGCCGGTTCCTCGAACTTTAGATTGATAATTGGGTCCTGTAGCTGGAAACGGTTTTCCTTTTTGTGTTCGGTACAGAAAAATCAGTTGCAGAAAATAAATGGCGGACTGTTTTCTTTTGTGGTCTTTTCAATAAATAATATGCACCATGTACGACATTTAGTTATTGTCACAATCAACTGTCTGGCCGTTGCAGGATTCCCAAGCCGCGGGTAGAATGCGGATTTCAAATAGGCATGAGTTAAGTTTGAGCCCTGAACTTTTCGTATCCTCCAAATGTTACCCTTGATCTCTTTTGTTTCACTGCATAATAAACCAGTCTGGACATTATTGTATATTTCAGAGATGAATGTTTCTAGTCTTCATGTTATTGACATATCTGATACTCATCCCATGGATTCTTGGAAAAGTTCATCTGTGTTAGTTCTAATCTTATGAAGGTTGTTAAAGCGGCAGCCCTTCTTTTTGAAGAGAGTAGAAAATTCCTTACAAGATCTGCTTTACAAACATGCTACCTTTTAAAGCAAAGCTGTGGCTAAGAGGTATTTGTTCTGTCAAAGTCATCCAGGAGCCCTGCACCTAGTCCCGTGCACATTGAAGACAACATTAGCATGGGCCACCTTTTAACAGCACCTCCGCACTATCACAGAACAAGTGGGCCACCTTTTAACAGCACCTCCGCATTATCACAGAACAAGTGTTGCCACATTAACTTGACCCACACCTCAAAAGACTTTGGTCAACCATATTATCATGGAAAGCAAGACCCCTGGGTTTTGAACTTGTATCATCGTCTCTGCAAGTGCCTTAACTTGATCACAGCCCAACTTATATTCAATTTCAAATCCTTTCTCTTCTCATACAATCCTGAAATTGACATTTTGATTCTTAACTTTACATTGACAAGGACACGCACCAGTCAAGGGTAAAAAAGGAAATGTTTGCATGGAAATGCTAGTTAATCAAAAAATTTGGCCTTGCATATTAATTATCTGCCCACCTCTAAAACCTTAGGACACTGACCAGATTTTCAATTCAATACAAGAGTTGAACTCTTAAACTGCAAAAAAATGGTGGCCCAGTTTGCACTTAAATTCATTGGAGACTCTCATTAAATTCTTCAACTTAATTATTTGTAGTCGTTTATTTTGATTTTTTGCTTGTTTGTATGTTAAAAAAATATTTGTTTCTGTGCAGATGTTGACTGGAGGGCATTCGTCCTGCAATTCTGGGAAAGGCAGGAGCCACCAGAGTTCCAATAAAATTGTCCATGGATTCAATCTAGTGAAAGGAAAAGCTAGTCATCCTATGGAGGACTATCATGTTGCAGAGTTTACTCAGATCAAAGGCCATGAGTTGGGTTTATATGCTATTTTTGACGGTCATTTAGGTGACAGTGTGGCTTCGTACCTGCAAAAGAATTTGTTTGCAAACATTTTGAGTGAGGTGAGTGACCAAATTGCTCGGTAAAGGGAACTGTGGTAGATGCCATGGCAAGTTATTCATACTTTTCGTAAATTGGATTTGATTTTCGTTGCATTCCAGCAGCATGTTCCCTTGAGTAGTTTTAACCTGTTTTAAGCCATAGTGGACTTACAATTTTGTAGCCCTAGTTTGAAGTTTGAATAATTCATTGCTTTACAGGGTTGGCCTGTTATTCTCTGACTGGATATCATTTATTGCTGGAGGAATCAGCACCGATTTTAATTTTGGATTATATATTATTTAAGCATGAGTAGGGCTGTTGTGATGTACCTGGTACCATAATTGGATAACTTTAATATTTATTTTCAGGATTAACTAGAGCGGGGTTTTCTGTTGCTCAATGCTTTCTGATTACATTATGTGTTATTCCAGGAAGAATTCTGGGTTGATCCATCTAGGGCCATAATGAAAGCCTATGATAAGACAGACAAGGCCATTCTTATACACACTCCTGACTTGGGTCGAGGAGGTTCCACTGCTGTTACAGCTATCCTAATAGATAGCCGAAAACTCTTGGTTGCAAATGTTGGCGACTCTAGAGCAGTTTTGAGCAAAAATGGAAAGGCTATTCAGCTTTCAGTTGACCATGAGCCTAGTAAAGAACGTGGAAGCATCGAGAATAGGGGGGGTTTTGTCTCAAACATTCCAGGTGGTTTGGACTTATTTGTATATTAATGAAAGTAAGCTTTTGCTTAAGGGGAGATTTGGAGGTCTAGAAAAGTAGAATAAATACATTAAATATCATATTAACTTTGAATTTCCAAGTTCTCTGAAGAATGCAAGAAAATTATAATGGCTATCTTCACTAACATGGGGATTTTTGTAAAAGAATTTCTGGATAGAAACTGTGTATTGGTTTTGATGGGGATGTTTGAAAAATTGAAATCTGAATTTTCATTCTTTACGTGAACTTTGTTTGAAGTGTATAATTGGTAGCTATGGAAGGAATCAAATATTGCTACTTAAGTTGCAAACTCAGGAAATGTAATTTTTTAATTGCAGGAGATGTGCCGAGAGTAAATGGGCAGCTTGCAGTTTCTCGAGCTTTTGGAGATAGAAGTCTCAAAACACATCTACGGTCAGATCCTGATGTGAAAGTATGGGACGTGGATTCAGAAACACAATTTCTAATTTTGGCCAGTGATGGCTTATGGAAGGTTGGTATTCTACAACAGTTTTCGGTACTATATCAAGAGCTTCAAATATTTGTTCTGCTCTCACCTTATTTTTTATGGTACCCAGGTGATGGATAATCAGGAAGCTGTCAATTTTGTTAGTAAAATCAAGGATCCACAAATAGCAGCAAAGCAGTTAACAGTAGAAGCTTTGAAACGAGAGAGCAAGGATGATATATCTTGTATTGTAGTTCAGTTTAAATGATTACTTTCCTAGCTTTCTAAGGGATACGAGCATTTTTATCAGCTTCAGATCCACATGATGATTTGGATTGCAGTATAATACTATAAATTGAAAATGCTTGTCAGGGACTCAGGAGTCCTGAGTGTTCAAGTGGATTCAATTTATGCCACTCTTTTATACTTGAGGCTACCATTGGTCTCAGTTTAGAAAAAACGAGGCATAGGAAAGCCTGAAAATCCATAATCTTTCAATGTAGCCAAAAGTTCTGTATGGTTATGGTCTTTTCTGTATTGTAACAATGCTCTGTAAAAATGAGGCATAGGAAATCCTGAAAACCCATAATCTTTCAATGTAGCCAAAATTTCTGTATGGTTATGGTCTTTTCTGTATTGTAACTATGCTCTCGAAACCTCCCTACAGATTGGTATTTTCTGGATTGTAACAATATGTACTTGCAACTTCCATACGGATGGAAATTGGAGATTTCCTTTTGTGTATAATACACCTAGAACAGGGATCTTTGCGATAATTTGGACGTTGAGGGCAGCTCAAACATCTTTTCGAAGTTTACTTAAAGTCCTGGCCTTGAAATCATACATCCATGTAAGAGGTTTCTAAGTTAATATGCTAAAGATGCTTTCAGGAATGACCAAAAAGTAGGCAACAAGATAATAATGACCAAGACTAAGTTTGACAAAGCACTGTAGTCATTATTAGATTAGGCTTGTTGATACGCCTTTTTAATAGTGCAGAATAAGGGAGTTTGTAGTGCTTATTGGACAAACAAAAGGCTTCAAAGCAATCTATGGCTCATAGAACTTGGAAAATAGCTAGGAATTGGAATGGCAACAAGAAAGGGAGCTATGACAATCTCCATGAAGCACGGAGCTAAGATATAGTAATCCTTTTGAAATCTTGTAAATAGAAAAGGGAGGAGAGAGAACATGGAAAATACAAAGAGCATTCAATTGATAATTCTCATTTTTACCTAGTCGTAGGACACCATATTATTCATGTGCATAGAACATACATGAAGATCATAGTGGAAAGAGAGACAAGTTGAGATTTATTAGTCAACCTATAGCCTATTCATGCACAATGATTTAAATACTATTGACCTAATGATCCCTCTATCATAAATCATTCCTTGGTTTTGAGATATATTTTTTTAATTTTATGTTTAATATTAGTATAGATCCATCTTAACTTCAGATCCACCAAGCGTCAAGTGGGTTCAAAACTCTTGAAATGCAAATTATTCCTCAAATTTTGCATTCTAAAAAAGGTTTGCACCTCAAGGGGTTTGATCCCTTTTGTCACTAGGTAGTTCTAGAGTGAAGATGGACCCATACTAATTTAATATGTAAATCCCTAGTTTAATGCTCGCTCAACTCCGAGATCACATAGCAAGGAGTATCCAAGTTTCATTATTTTTTAGTTTTAATAATTGGAATAATATCTTTTTAGTTTTGTACTTGAGATTAGGATCGACATTGTAAAATTTTATTTACTTAATATTTTATTATTTTATCAAAGTGTTGTGTGTCAGCTCCATATTGAGCTTTGAATTACACTTCTCCTTTATATTGGGTTGTAGGAAGTGTCTCTCAATGCTTTACCTTTATAATGTTGCTTGTATGTTTGTTGAGTCTTCCTTAATATTATTAGAATAAGAATTCCATTATCTCACTACCCTATTCAGGTGCTTCCAATTTAACCTTGATTTGTCCCTATGCACTAGTTGATAGTCACATATTCACAAATTCATAAGGATATTAACCATTTTTGTTTGAGGGGCCTTTCTTAACGTACATATACATTATATCACGATGGCTATATCTCAAATGGTCTAAGGTACCTTCCTTTGTTCATGTATCTCTCTTGTTAGGCTTGCCTCGACAATAGCTTGCACTTTTGCTTGTACATCCTTAAATAAAGATGAAGAATTTGAATTAATATGTTATTGTCTAAAAGTAATGCTTTCATGAAAGTCTTCTAACAAATTACTTCAACTTGGGGTTGACCTTTCTCTCGATCTTCATATCTATTACTTTTTCTTAAACCATCTTTACAATGACCCCTAAGATTTCCTTTTCCCTAGGCCTTGTTACTTGAACTTTGTCTTATTGCTATTGCAAAAGGCATATTTTCCTTTAACAAGCTTTCTAGTTTTGGCTTTAGTGATTTGAGTAGGTTGTCTTCATCCCCTAAAAAGTCATTGCGAGGTACGTTCCTTTCCTTATTCTTCATTACCAATATGTGTTCGAGAGGCATGGGTTTGAGACATTAACTATATAGAACTTTTTGGGGTTTTATCATTCCTTTTATCCTACTAATTATAACAGTGCTTGAACATTGTTGCATAATTGTATTTGAGCCCAAGAACCGACAAAACATAATGTGTACAAATTATACTTTCTTATGTGCAAACAATTTATAGAGTTGAGCTTGGCTTGAGTTGCATTTTTTCTTATTGTGCCTTGTGGCCTCTCTTTTAGCTCTTTTGACTACTTTTGAATTCTCTTCAATCCTTTTAGTATCACCAGTTCGATCTTAGCCAAGAGTTTCTCCATGTTATACAGGTTTCAACATTGTTCTAGATGATTAATCTTGAACCTCTTATTAACTTTAATTCTTGATTTGTACCTAGCCCCACATGAATGGGTGCTCTTTTGGAACACATCTACCTACCATTGTAAAACTCGATAAGATTCATTGTTGATGGGATTGCATATTGTTCCTCTTTCTCATCTTGACAACTAATTCTAAGAATAACAAAACCATTCCACACCTATTTCATTCCTACAACCTATTGGATGTTTGTACAGGGTTTTGGCTCTATTCTTTTGATTTTCCCTCTTGTTATCCAATTAATCAATACCCAATTGTTCCTAGTCAATAGTTTCTCCATGTTTTATGGGTTTCAACATTGTTCTATCTAGTGAATTTTGACCCTCTTGTTAGATTTAATTCATGATTTGTACCAAGCCCCACAACAATGGTAGCTCTTTGGAACATGCTTTTTTCCATTACAACACTTGTAAGATTTCATTGTTGATGGGATTGTATGTTCTTGGGGGATTGAGCATTCGTCTTCCTACAACTATGAAAAGGTAGTTTGTTTCCTCATTTTGATGACCAATTTTGATAATAATGCCATCGTTTGGTTCCAACTTCTTTCCTACAATCTATTGGAAGTTTGTTTTAGGTTTTGGATTCATTCTTTGGAGTTTTAACATCTATCCAATTAATTACTAGATTTTGACATATTGGGGGCCATTGCCAATTTCATTTTCCTTGAGGTTGATTCTATGACTTTAACAAACAATTTGAGGGTTTTCATTGGTTTAACACATTGTGCTATGAGGCTCTTCGGTGCAGTAACTTTGTTTCCTTTATTGCTCCTCAATGCACCTATGTGTGTGAAGCTTTAATCTTGTGTAAGGAAAAGCATAGCAACTCTGTTATTGTTATTCTTCAACTTTGAGTTGGTGACCTATGGAGGAGTTGGCCTCCCACACCATCATTCCATAAGGACAATAGGTTTAGATTCACCTTTTGTGTGTGAAACACTTTGTTGGAACCTACCTTCTCCCCTACACTAGCTAGTAACAACATGCTCCTACGACTTGGTTATCAACTAATCTTCTTCCTTTGATTAGAAATGACCTTCATGTTTCCCTTCATTTAATTCCTTCTTGAGATTATTGAGGGATTTTTTTCTTTCTAAATTTGGTTATTGATTTGTGCATTGTCTTCTCTAAATTTCCCCCCTTTAGTAGAAGAACTTGTAACCTACCATCTTAACTTTACATGATCACGTTGACATAAGTTAACATGAAGAATTATAGATAACATTAATATAGATTTAACCTTCTAAAAATAAGGTCAATCCATTAAATCAAATAAAGTACTCACAATCCATTCATGCAAAAAGTTACTCAAAATTCATTATGTTTAGTGAACATGTAAATAACCATGCAGGACATGAGAATATGGAAGGGATGATACTTGTATATCCACGAGAATAGAAATTTAAACCTCTATAAAGTAAGCACCCAATATTATATGCATAGGTGGATCTTAGTTGTGGTTACATACTTTTAGCAAAGCTTCAAAGGTACCCTTGTGCCTTTGTACATCATCACATTTACTAGTCACATAAAAAATCATTGTATAATTTTTTTGTTTAATTGAATATGGGCCTTGTTGAACATGTGACATTTTCAAACCCCATTGTTTATTGATATTGACTTATAGAAAGCTCGAGGGAAATTGATACATGGTTATGTTGATCGAAATGGTGCTAAATCAAAAGTTAACACTTCTCTTTTAGGACTCATATAATCTCCTTATATTCCATTGGCCAAATGCATCTACTAGTTGGATACATTCAGTAAGGAGAACTTAGGTAATTGATCAACCATCGTGGATTTTCAAGCATGTTAGGAACTTTGCATTCCACTTTGTACACTTATCCTTATCTTGGCCAACCATTATTGTGTGGGACTTGTCATGACTCTAGCATATAAAGGTTTGATGCATGTTGTCACACATAAGTTTGATGCATCAAACAACATCCAAAGAGCAAGAACAAGCTCACTAATAATATGGTTTTGGTCAAGTTACAAGATATAATCCACTTGGGTATGTAGATGACTTTGAGCATTTTTTTCATCACTCTAGCTCATAAAGGTTCGATGCATGTTGCCACACATAAGTTTGATGCATCAAACAACATCCTAAGAAAAAGAACAAGCTCACTAATAATGCAGTGTTGGTCAAAGTCATAAGATATAATCCACTTGGGTATGTAGGTGACCTTGGGCAATAATAGGAGGTTAGTTACATCATTTTCCTTATTTTGGTAGTCTAGATTTGCATGCATTCAACGTGCTCAAGGTCAAGACCAAAGGAGATAACTCGACCAAAGGCTCCCAAGGTGAGATAACTTTTCAAAGGGCTCCCAAGGCTTTGAGCTCTGACCAAATGGTAGGGTTCCCATATTAGCATGCCACCTAGTTAGTATTGGGCATGTTGATAACATATTCTTTAATATGGGATATTGAGTCGGGACATTTCAACGATCAAATGGAAAAAAATGTAGGTGACCTAACTTTTTTTTATTTACATGCACGATATTAATTCATATTTAGTTGCTTGTGAAAATGCACAATAATTGTTTATCCATTGCACGACTAAATATCAAGTTTAAGTAATCTTAACTTAGAGAATCTTTGAGTTATTGACTTAGTGAACTAGAAATAAAACAACTATTTGCATGCAAGTATTTGCTTTAAATCCAGAACATGGGTACTCTTTGTATAAAAAGAAGAATTGAGAAAGATAATTGAGCACTCCCCATATGCTCCATGTATGTTTTTTCTCGAGAGTTTTACAACATATATCCTTGTCAATTTGTGAATTTGTTGCTTTTTGCTAAGATCATATGGCCATGTGCATTTTCTTGCATGGTAACATATTGGTTTAAAGCAAACTCTAATTCTTGATCATGTTTGATTACTGGTCATTTTCCAACCTAATCACTCGGGTACTTGTTAGATTTGCATGCTTTTAACCTTTTGGAGCAATTTGACAACACGATTGCATTTGAAGGATTCAAATTAAGTACCAATGCCTCTTGTTTCATGGAAATTGACCTCGAAGAACTCTGGATATACTCATTTTCTCTCCAATGAGTACTTTGTAAGTCTCATAATTTCTTTTAATTGAAAACTTTTTTTTTCTAAACTATCTAATAAAAAAAACTTTATGCTCTTTGTTTTTCTAATCACCACTCTAGTTCTTTTCTAGCATATTTTTTTTTCTTATTGGAACCTACCGCTTTCCATTGGAGTGTTAATATGTTTGTTGGAACCTTGGTTGGTTTCCACGTCATACCCTTCTTGGACATTCCATCACTTAAACCCACTGCTAGCTTCCCTTTAATACAACACCAACTTAGTCCTTTCCTTTCATAGTTAACCCCACACTATGCCAACCCCCTTCCTTTATTACATGTACTTTCTTTTAACCATGGAAACCCTCCTTGCCCCAACTCCTTCCCACGCACATTTTCTTCATTTTTAATTTATCTTTAAAAAGTCCCTCTATGTGGACTCTACACATTGGTTGGCACATCATAAACCCTCTCCACAAGGGTGACATGTTGCATTGCCACATCACCTTACTACCATGCCAAAAGTCTTGTGTGACATGTGGCACCACATCACAACCAAGTTTGACACATGGCATCCCAAAGGCACTACCACATCAACTTAGTGGTACAATCAACACCCAATCACCATTACCGACTCAAAAGTTAACATAGTTAGTAGGTACAATTAGCACCAAATCAGAAAGTGCCACATGACACTTTCGACCCCCTAGGTGGATTTAACTCTATTGGGAGATGAAATTCAAATTTCCATAACATTGTCATATGGACTTGGATTCAAGTGCCAATTTTCCAAATTGTGTATTTTTTAGTGCTTTTTTGTGGTGGTATAGGTGTTTTTTTTAGGTTTCCAGTCTAATGCAATGAAAATTTATTTTTTAATAGATGGGCAAGGCTTGTACTTGTTTTTGCAACTTTTTAGGGCCACAATTTCATCATACATACTACTTTTTTTGCCCCTTTTTTTAATTTGGCTAATTTTTAGAATCAACATAGTATTACATGTTATTTTAGCTCATTTTGCTTTACATTTTTGTTTTTGCAAAATGACTACTCATGAGGTTTAATTAACTAGCACAAAATACTGATTCTTGGAAATCCTACTTGAGGATCTACTCGAGAGTAAAGAGTTGTATCAATTGACTTTTGGGATAGATCTCAGACCAATTGATGTTGGCTTAATTATAATGATGAAACAAGAGGTCATGACCATTTTTTTAAGTGCTAATTTGGCTAAATTTAAATATTTAAGGAATTTAGGTTCAATATTTTCATATTTTCATAAAAAAAAACATAGATAATCTATGATTGTATTTATACACACACTTATACTTTTAACATAAATATATAAAAAAATCCACAAATATATGATAGGTTTTATTAATATTTTCATCAAATCCATAATTGCGCATTTCGAATTTTAGGGAATATTCGAGAAATATAATGCTAGGTAATAATGTTAATTTTTAATAATACCATAATTTTCAATTAAAATTGTGTAACTATCTATATGAGAAACAAATATTTTTAAGAGTTTACTTGTCTTATTTTTATCCACTTGTTTTAACATGTAGATGGTATATCACATTGTGTATTATTGTGTAGAAAAATTTCATTGTATTTCTAAAGATATTCCCCATTTCCATTGATTTTGGTTGTAAGTTTGAAGGTTCTCTAATTGTTATGAAAAAATATTTTTTCCTCTAACTATTCTATTATGCAATTTTTGGTTATGTTTTTCAATGGTCCACATGTGATAGCAATGTAATGGTGTTGTCGCCAAATTTTAAAGGAAGCAATAAAAATTAATGGGTTATCGCCTTAGATAAATGATATAATTTTTTTTTATGAATATTCTTTGATGTCCAAAACTTTTGATAGCATATGACTTATGTGGTTTGAAAAAAAAACATTTGTCCAAATGACATGACAATCTCTAAAGATCTCAAATTCCATATTCAATACCTAAACACACCTCGAAAAATAATTTGATACAAGGTCAATAGTTGAAAAACAAGCTCATAGCTCTTAATCCAACTTAATTTCCTCAAATTGAAGATTGCGTCACAAAATTTAAGCCCTTAAAGACTCCCACTTAGTGATTGTGGAATCACTATGGATTATGATCAAGCAATAATGATTATTCTCTCTGAACTCAAAGCTCTTTATATATTTGTTTCTAATTTTTCTTCTAGAGATGCATTGGGATCCAATTATAAGATTCCTACTTTTTAACTATTTGTGAGCAGTTAACATGTCAGCAAGACATGTTATTTCATATGGGTGCAGTCGATATAGGTACTAAGCATAAGATTGTTTGCTCACAATAACAAGAGTTCAAAACCCTTAAAGAATCCATTGAAAGGAGCCAAACCACCAAGACTACCAAGCCACCTATGGTGACTCCAATCATCTAAATTTCAACGAGGAACTAGATAAAAGGGGAAGAAGTTAATTAGGTTTTGCTCCTTTTGTGCTAAAGATATTGATCTTGATAGACATCGTTGGAAGAAGATGCAAGCATTGAAAGCTACCATGAAAAAACATAATATTCAGTTTGATACTTCCTCCTCTTCTAGAGTCTTCTAAGCCCCATGCTATTTCTAAAATATCATGTCAGACATCTTATGAATATAATTCAGATTTAGGGTCCACTCATAGGGATTTTTTCTCCAATCTTGATGATTATAAAACCTAACTAACTTTTTATCACTAATATATTTCCTTTAGATGTTGTCGAGAAGGGAACAATCATGATATTCCTATTTTACAAATTGATAATGTATTCTATGTTCCTTATATGCTTGCAAATTTGCTTTCAATTTTTTAAATTATTCACTCTAGTGATGGTAAAACCATTGAATTTTCACCTCATGATGTTGTAATTGGAGATCTAACGGATCCATCTATTGTAATAACTTCATGATGTGTTGATGACCCTTTAAGATCATACAAATTTGAAAATTTTGAACCTTCATCACCTACCATATTTCTTCTAGTTCACACTAATGAGTTGAACAAAAAATTTATGAGCGGTTTGGTCATTTGAACTACTGCCACTTGCAATAGTTCTTGAAGCACCAAATGGTGCATGGCTTGCATGTAATGCTCCTCCTTGCCTAATTGTATTCGACATAGAATAAGAATGTTAAGCCTATATTTGTTTGTGTTTAAGGGTTTTATCTATATAAATAGGGATATTTGTACTTGTGACATGTGAAATGTTTCCTAAGGATGTTTGATGTATTCTTGATTATTGAGTAAGTCACTTGTGTAAAATAATGATGTCTTGATTGCTTACTATGATGGATTAATTAATAATAGCTTGGATGTTTGGATGATATAATTTGATCATATGTTGATAAATGCTTACTAATAATAGAAAGCAAGAATGGTTGTGGCAAGATGATTGGACCTGTAGGTCTGCTAGGTGGAGTTAACGGAATAGGAGGAAGATTTCAGAAGACAAACTAAATACTATGGAAAATTAATTATACCAATTGAATTTCATTTGATGATATATTTGATTAAAATCTATACCTATATGCATATATTGTTGACTAATTTTTCATTTATGCCAACATGTGTGTCGATGTGTCTTGGTGCCCCTTGAGGAGACCCTGAGGGTTAAGTAGTTTTCAGTGTCAAAGGAGACCTTTTGACCTTGTCCAAGCCCAAGTCTAAAGCCCTTGTAGCCCTTGGGATAGTGGAAAAATCCTTGTACACCCTTTAGAGTGTTTAAGCACCCCTAAGTTGTTTCTATGGTTCCCCAATTGTTTCTTTGGTACCACTACCTATGCCCTAGTACCCTAGAAAGTGTCCTGGGTGGGTTGAAGAAGTTGTAGAAGTTGCAATAGGGAAAATGACCCATTCTATGGTAATTTGGGGGTCTTAATACCCTAGCAAATTATTTTGTTTCCCAAACGTGGTGGGTTAATGATCCTTTGTACCCTTGGAAGAATGGTGAAGTGGTGAGGTTCATCTAAGTGTTGTTGAGGTAGGTAAGGTGGTCTTATTCTTCAAGGGAGTCCTCGGACCCACACATTTGATACCTTGATCGTCATGAGGATGGGGCTCTTGGAGCTATGGTGCACCCTTGATAAGTAGAGGACACCCTTACATATGGTGATGGCCTAACATAAAACCCTAATCTTGACAAAATGAATGACCTTTAACAAATAAATAAAATTATAAACTTAATACTTGAACCACCTTTGGAAGCATGCAACGATACTATATATCCTTTGAAGGCCGGTCCCATTAAAAGATTAAGTATTAAAGCATGTTTTTAATAATTAATAAAACTTTTAAAACCTTATTTAGATCGGCCCCATTGAATGGTTGAATGTTAAAACAAATTTTAATTTAATAAAACATTGTATTTTTACCTAGAAGTCGGCCCTAAATGTCCTCCCTCTCAACGCCTAAATAGTGTATTTAAACACCAAACATTTGCCATAACTAGCATACAAACGAATGCAACAATTAGGGAGTGTGGAGTGAGGTTTATTCGCTGACTGGGAGAGTGAAAAATTTGTACATCAAACTGTCATAAATTGCAGACTCGAATTTTCATAGAGACATTTTTTTTTGTGGGGGGGGGGGGGGGGNAACGGTAGAACTCAATGGTAGCAGACCACACCTTTTTATTACAGTCTTGAGTCTTCTAAATACAGTCTGATTTTGGAAGTGTGAACAATCCTAGTTTCAACAGTGTTTGATTGGAGTTTTACTGCTGCTTGTTGTCTGAGTTCAAGGTCATCTACAAAACCTGAATTTGAAGCAGTGAAACGTTAGTTCTTGGGGACTACTTCAACACATCATAAAGTCTAGGGATGGTCTTCTACAGTGACATACATTAACAAAGTATGTATAAAATATAATGTCAAATGAAGTATATATACAATGAAGTGTACAAGTGTATACAATGGCATGTGAACAATGATGTACAAAACAGGCATGTGAATAGTGATGTACAAAATAGTGTATGTAAATTGTATACAATACAGTGATATACATAGGTATATCTTGAATGTTTAGTAATATATAATGTTGTATAGTGATATGTAAACAATGAAGTGTAGTGATATATGAACAATAGTGTGCAAGTGTATAGAGATGATGTTTATGCATACACTGATGATAAACATATGATGATGCTCTCCTATGTATTTTGATGTACACTCTATGATACATGATGATGATGTGATGATACATGCTATACACTCTATGATGATACATTCCTTCACATGATACACTCTATGATGACAATACATGTGATGATGATGTGCACTATATGATGTTGCTGCTCTCCTATTATCTATGATATATACGTTATGATGTACATCCATACTGTGGGGTGACGATGCTTTCCTATGCACTATGATGTAGACTTGATGACGATGATGATGATGATGCATACCCTATGATGACGATGTTACTTGAAGATACACTATGATGATGCATGTATTATGTTCAGAGAAGAATTACTTATTCAGTGAATGTGTATGATGTGGTGTACTTGATGTACGTAAAACAATGTATGGAAGTGAAATGACTTATTGGTATACATGGATGACTTGGCAATGATAAGAGAGCAGATATTACCAGTAGAAGGTTCAGTGATTGGTTTGACAGGTCCATAGGTTTAGTCATCTTTTTCTTTAGGGTGGTAGGGTGGTGCTAGGGCTCACAATCTTGTGAGTTAAGCTGTTGTAGCAACTTGTCAGTCATAGCTAACGAAGCCTAAGGGGTTGTAGCCCCTTCCAGTTGTAGCTAGTAGAGTTGTATTAAATTTGTTTACCCCAGTTGTTGTTGGGTCAAATCTATTTTTAAAAAGGCTTCCATGGCTTTACCCCCAGAATTTGGGTTTCCACGTCAAAAATATTGTGTATTGTGCATCTTGTTATTTTTATGTACATTGATGATATGCTATGATTTGTGATTAGCAACTTGCTATTGATTAAAAATTTTACAATAGTGCAAACATTGATTCACCCCGCTTCTTAGTATTTCAACATATACTTATATGCATATACCAATTGTATCATATGCATATGTTATGCTATGATCTCATTGATTTTAGTGATGCAAGTAATGGGTCATCTAAAGGGATACACAACTACAAACTACTATATGGGAGAACTCCAAGTTGGGAGTCTAAAAGTAAGATACACAATGGATAATTAGGGATATAAAAGTGATTAAACTATGATTATTCAAGGCTTACAGATTATTCTAACTAAACATTAAGGGTATGTGGAAGTCTACCTGCAAAATGGGAAACCTGTTAAGGGTAACATGTCACTTGAAGTTGATTTGGTTATATTGTACTTTGATATATTTGATATACATGGGTGTATATATAGGTAGGGTATTGGGTGAAGCCTTGCCAACTTGTCAATAGATGGATGTGGGCCATAACCAGTATAGGTAGGGTATTGGGTGAAGCCTTTCCAACTTGTCAATAGATGGATGTGGGCCATAACCAATGAATCATTAATATAGGCATGGAGTCTTAATAGAGGCACAAGGTCTCAATAGAGGCATGGAATCTCTCTTTGTAGAATATATGGGATAATTATGATTGGGGGATGGTTAGTAACGTGGTTGAGAAAAAAACAGTCTTCAATGTCCTTATAGACTGCAGAAGCAGAAAATATAGCAGTAGCATCTTGTTGTACTAAGATTCTTTGGATGAAGCAAACTCCGCAAGACATAGACATGACATGTGATGAGCCAATTCCAATACTATGTGACAATACGTGTTCCATCAGTATTTGCAAGAATCCGGTTATGCACTCCAAGACCAAGCACATTCCTATCAAGTTTCACTTTCTTCGGGAACAAGTCACATAAAAGAATATCAAGTTGGAATATATTGGGACAAAAGAACAAATTGCAGACATCTTTACTAAGCCTCTCCCCATAAAGACTTTTGAGTACCTCCGAGAAAAATTGGTAGTCATACCATCTCCTAATTGATTTGATCCATCTTCAACGACACATCAACATCATAGGGGGAGAAGTAATACTAGAAGTAATACTCTTTTCCATTGATTCCAAAAGGGGGAGAAAAAGTTGAACAAGTAAGGTAAAGGAAGCCTGATCTAAGGGGGTTACTTGTGAATGAAGGAAACTCATTCTAAGGGGTAGCTTCGAAGTTGTCATTAATGAAAAAGGGGGATATTGTTGGCTAATTTGTCATTGATGCCAACAGGTGTGTCAGTGTGTCTTGATGCCCCTTGAGGAGCCCCCGAGGGTTAAGTAGTTTTCAGTGTCAAAGAGACCTTTTGACCTTTTCCAAGCCCAAGTATGGAGCCCTTGGAATCCTTGGGAAAAATGGAAAAATCCCTATACACCCTTTAGAGTGTTTAAGTACCCCTAATTCATTTCTATGGTTCCCCAGTTGTTTCTTTGGTACCACAACCTATTCCCTAGTACCCTAGAAAGTGTTGGTGGTGGGTTGAAGAAGTTTTAGAAGTTGCAATAGGCCAAATGACCCATTTTGTGGTCATTTGGGGGTATTAATACCCTAAGAAAAGACTTGGCCTCCCACATGTGGTGGGTTAATGATCCTTTGTGCCCTTGGAAGAATGGTGAAGTGGTGAGGGTCATCTAAGTGTTGTTGAGGTAGGTAAGGTGGTATTAGTGTTCAAGGGAGTCCTTGGACCCACACATTTGATACCTTGATGGTCATGAGGATGGGGCTCTTGGCACTATGGTTCACCCTTGATAATTAGAGGACACCCTTACATATGGTGATGGCCTAACATAGAACCCTAATCTTGACAAAAGGAATGACCTTTAATAAATAGATAAAATAATAAACTTAAGAATTAACCAACCTTTGGAAGCATGCAACCATACTAGATCTCCTTTGAAGGTTGGTCCCATTAAAAGATTAAGTATTAAAGAATGTTTTTAATAATTAATAAAACTTTTAAAATCTTGTTTAGGTCGGCCCCATTAAATGGTTAAATGTTAAAACAATTTTTGATTTAATAAAACATTTTATTTTTACCTAGAAGTCAGCCCTAAATGTCCTCCTTCTCAATGCCTAAATAGTGTATTTAAACACCAAACATTTGCCATAACTAACTTACAAACGATTGCAACAATTAGGGAGTGTGGACTAAGGT
Organism: Pseudotsuga menziesii; assembly: GCA_001517045.1. NCBI lineage: Eukaryota > Viridiplantae > Streptophyta > Pinopsida > Pinales > Pinaceae > Pseudotsuga > Pseudotsuga menziesii. Next base: position 174,725 of record LPNX010615308.1, read on the forward strand.
TTTTTCGCTGGCTGGGGGAGTGAACAATTCGTACAACAGACTGCCATAAATTGCAGACTCGAGTTTTCGTATAGACATTTTTTTTGGGTTAAAAAGACAACTACAGTCCAAATTTTTCTTGGGTTGTTCACTACTTGTTTTGAAGCAGTAGATTTTTTGAGAGTGTGGAGTTAACCGTTGAAATCATGGTAGAATACCACACCTTTTTATGACATGCCTGAGTCTTCTACAATGAAAATACAGTATGATTTTGGAAGTGTGAACATTCCTAGTTTCAACAGTTTTTTATTGGAATTTTACTGCAGCTTGTTGTTTGAGTTCAAGGTCATCTACACAACCCGAATTTGAAGCAGTGAAAGGTTAGTTCTTGGGGTCTACTTCAACACATCATAAAGTCTAGGCATGGTCCTCTATAGTGAAATACATTAATAAGGTATGTATAAGATATAATGTCAAATGGAGTATATATACAATGAAGTGTACAAGTATACCACTGAACAGTGATGTACAAAACAATGTATGTACGTTGTATACAGTACAGTGATATACAGAAGTATACCTTGAATGTACAATGATATATAATGTTGTACAATGAAGTACAATGATGTGTGAACAATAGTGTACAAGTGTATTGAGATGATGTTTATGCATACACTATGATGAACATCAGTGATGATGCTCTCCTATGTGTTTTAATGTACACTCTATGATACATCATGATGATGTGAAGATACATGATATACACTCTATGATGATACATTCCTTGACATGATACACTCTATGATGACAATACATGTGATGATGATGTGCACTCTATGATGTTGTTTCTCTCCTATGATCTATGACATATACGTTATGATGTACATGCATACTATGGTGTGATGATGCTTTCTCATGCACTATGATGTATACTTGATGACGACGATGATGATGCATACCCTATGATGACGATGCTACTTGAAGATACACTATGATGATGCATATCTTATGTTCAGAGAAGAATTACTTGTTCAGTGAATGTGTATGATGTGGTTTACTTGATGTACATAAAACAATGTATGGAAAGGAAATGACTTATTGGTATACATGGATGACTTGGAAGTGATCATAAAGCAGATATTATCAACAACAGGTTCAATGATTGGTTTGATAGGTCCACAGGATCAGTCAATTTTTTCTTCAAGGTGGTGGGGTGGTTCTAGGGCTCACCATCTTGTAATTTAAACTGTTGTATCAGCTTATCAGTCGTAGCTGATGAATCCTAAAGGGTTTTATCCCCTTCCACTTGTAGCTGGTAAAGTTTTATTAAATTTGTTTACCCAAGTTGTTGTTGGGTCAAATTTATTTAAAAAAAGTCTTATGTGGTTTTACCCCCATGACTTGGGTTTCCACGTCAAAAATATTGTGTATTGTGCATCTTGTTATTTTTATGTACATTGATGATATGCTATGATTAGTGATTAACAACTTCCTCTTGATTAAAATTTTTATAATAGTGCAAATATTGATTCACCCCCACTCTCAGTATTTCAACAATTGGTATCAAAGCAGGTTCCTTCAAAACAATCTAACTGTTGGAAGGAATTCATGGGAAAGTTTGCTAAACAAAGCAAAAAATGGATCACCCTTGTTTGATGTGTCCAACTATGCTTTCTGGAGCATAAGGATGAGAGCCTACATAGAAGCTCAAGGAATAGAAATATGGAAAAGTATCAAAAATGGGTACAAGGTACCAAATACCGTACCAATAGATGCAGATGAGTTGGCTCAATACAATAACAACTCAAAATCCAATAATCACCTTCTGGGTGCTATAGATGAATTTGTCTTTAACAAAGTGATGAACTTCCCCTCTGCAAAGGAAATGTGGGACAAACTCCAAACCACATATGAAGGAGATGGTAAAGTCAAGGAAGCGAAACTTCAAACGTACAAAGGACAATTTGAACATCTGAGGATGAATGAGGGCAAAGACATCACGAGCCTATATTCTTCGATTGGATCAACTTTTGAATACCATTAGAGGTTTGGGTGAAGAAGTTGTTGAGGCCATAGTTGTTCGGAAAATTTTAAGGACTCTCCCCAAAATGTTCAACCCTAATATCTCTTCCCTAGATCAAAGAACAGATCTGAAGACTATGCCAGTAGATCAACTACATGGGACTCTTGTGGCTTATGAAATGAGAATTGAAGATGAAGACACGTCAATAAGGAAGCAACATTTAAGCTCTCCTCCAAACAAGCCGGGAATAAAAAATCAACAAAGGGAAATCCAACAAGTGATGAATCTGATGATGAAGAAATAGCTAACTTTGTCTGGAAGTTTAAGATAGGCACTGGAAAATACACAAGTAAGTTACCTCTTAAATGTTTTTCATGTGGAAAGATAGGTCATTTTGCTTCTAAATTTCTGTATGAAAAGAAGTAAGATAGTGATGAAGATGACAGGTTCAAACCCTACAAGAAGTACAATAAATACAAGAATAAGAACAGAGGGAAGTTTACAAAGAAGAAACGTCTATATACAAAAAGGGACAAAAACTCATCCAGTGATGACTTCGACAATGATAGTGGTAGTGAATCTGATGATGATAGTGAACCAGAGAATGTACTCTTTATGGAAATAAAATCAAATGAGGATCTTAATAGTGATGAAGAATTTGAAACTGAAGGTGAGGTATATATTGAAGCAAAACTTATAAGCGCCTTGAAGGATCTGAAGAAATATAGGAAGGAGAACATGGTGCTCAAGGAAGAGGCATGAGGGTTTGAGAAAATTATTGTTAACCTGACGACCAAAGTGGAAGAAGCCAAAAGAAATAGAGACTCTCTTACTGAACAACTAATGGAATATATGAAAGAAAACGAAAATCGTGAGGCTGAGATAGTATCTCTGAAGACAAAATTATAGACAAAAAATATTGGCAAGAGTTATCAAAACAACTCCAAGATTCTAGAACAAATCATCAGCAATCAAAATCCTTTCTCTGACTAGACCGATATAGGATACAAGCAAAATACCAATGCGGTATTAAGCTCAATGACGACATGTAATGAAGCGAAGCCAAGAATCTATACAGAAGTTCTGAAGGACTCCCCTAATGAAGAAGAGATTGAATGCCAACCAGAACAATCCATACCAAAAGAAGGGCCAACAAAAAGACAAGATCTCAGAAGAACAACTCCTTCATCTGTTCCCAGGTATGGACATTTCTTTTATGGGTATTGTTTTACATGTGGAATATTTGGACACAAAGATGTAAACTATTTTCAAAGAAGAAATTTTGAAACAAGGAATAGCCCTGCAAGCCTCAGATGGACACAATACAGTAATAGATTTGGTCCCTTGAGATTAGAAATAGAATGTTACAAGTGTAACAAATTTGGACATATAGCCATTTATTGAAGAATGAAGATACCAACAGTAAGAAATGAGGAAAGGTCCGACAATCAAAACGGGGAACATCACAAGGTATGGATCAAACACAAGGGCAACTCAAATAACTACGAATGTGGAATTTCTCTTCAAGATTAGAATAACAGCTTTGGTGAATGGTATGTTGATAGTGGTTTCTCCAAGCATATGACATGTAACAAAAGTGCTTTTGTCACTATTGAAAAGGATAAAGGATATGTCTCTTTCTGAAATAACAATTCAACAAAAGTAGTGGGGAAAGGAACAGTAAAGCTTGGAAGTAAAAACTCCCTGGCTCAAAAATTCTTGCTTGTAGACAACATGAAGCATAATCTATCGAGCACCAGTCAGATGTGTGATCAAGTACATGGAATCCTCTTCAATTCAAAATGATGCAGAATAAGGAAACAAGGATAAAAAAGTTAGTAGCCACAACCACTAGGACTCCCAACAACATATATGTGTTGGATAAGATTGAGTCAGAGAAATGTCACTTGGGAAAAGAACATGAAAGTTGTGTTTGGCACAGAATAATGAGGCATATACATTTTGACAATTCGGTCAATAAATACAAAACCAAGCAGTTTGGAATATGACGGAAGTTACAAATCCTGCTAACTTTGTATGTGAACAATGTCAACATGGAAAACAAACAAGAGTACATTTCAAGACAAAAGAGCATTCTTCTACAAAACCTTTGGAGTTTGTTCATACTGACCTATGTGGACCAACAAAGAGAAAAGGACTGAATGGTGAACAATATTTTATGCTACTTATCGATGACTATACCGGGATGATATGGGTATATCTTCTAAACAGGAAGTCAGAAGCTTTTGGATGTTTCAAAACTTTCAAAGAACTGGTCGAAAATGAAACAAGATCACGAATCAAGTGCCTCAGATCTGACAATGGTGGAAAATTCACTTCAGATGAATTCAACAAGTATTGTGAAGAGCATGGAATAAAAATACAATTTTTAGTAGCCAGAACACCTCAGCAAAATGGAGTAACTGAAAGAAAGAATAGATCAGTAATGGAGATGGATAGAACCGTGTTGAATGAATATAAGTTGAATGACAAATTTTGGGTACAAGCAGTTCATACAATAGTACACATCTTAAACAGAGGATTACTCATAAGAAAAAATGATAAAACTCCCTACCAGATATGGACAGGAAGAGCGAAAAATGTACGACACTTCAGAATATTTGGAAGCAAGTGATATATCAAAAGAGAAGATAAAAGATTGGAAAATTTGATTCTTGAGTAGACGAGGGCATATTCGTTGGATATTACATCCAAAAGGAAAGCTTACAAATGCTACAATTTGAGATTGAACAAGGTTATTGAAAGCATTAATGTGAAAATAAATGAGGCCAGACTAACATCATCCAGAGAAGACTCAGAAGAATCGAACGATGAAGAAAAGGAAGATTCTAACTAGAAAGAAGTGAAGGAAATTAAAATGGTGGAACAACTGGATGAGAATGAAGAACAACTTACGGAATATGAAAAACATAATCATCCAACTATGGAACAAGAATAACATAAGGATCGTATATTCCTAAGAACTGGTACTAGAAGAACCATCCATCATATCAAATTATTTGTGATAAGGATGCCAAAATAGGATCTAGAAGAAGACAATCTGAAAGAAATGAGCAAGTACACTTCTCTCTATTGTCTATAATTGAACCAGGAACTTTCACAGAGGCTAGTACAGATGAGCAGTGGGTCAAAGCAATGGAATAAGAATTAGATCAAATTGAGAATAATGAAACATGGGAACTTGTTCCTAGACCAAATAACAAGGATGTGATCGGCACAAAATGGGTTTTCATAAACACAATGAATGAAGATTGATAGGTAATAAAAAACAAAACCCGATTGGTTTGTAAAGGATATGCTCAGATCGAAGGAATGGACTTTGAAGAAACATTTGCACCAATGGCCAGAATGGAAGCCATCAGGATGTTATTGGCTTATTCTCGATCCAAAGACATCAAAGTGTATCAGATGGACGTAAAATCAGCTTTTTTGAATGGGGATTTAGAAGAAGTCTACATCGAACAACTATAAGGGTTTCATCTTTCCGAAAATGAGGACTATGTATGTAGAATCAAAAGGGATTTATATGGGATAAAGAAATCTCTTAGATATTGGTACTCTAGATTGGACAAGTACTTTCAACAACCAAACTTTAAGAGGGGAAGTGCAGATAGCAATTTGTACATCAAACAGGACGATGACATCATACTCATCATTGAAGTATATGTTGATGATATCATCTTTGTAAGTGATGATGAATCACTAAGTCAACAATATGCTAAGGACATACATAAAGAGTTTGAGATGTCTTTGCTCGGTGAATTAACCTTCTTGTTGGGACTTTAGATATCTTAATGAACAAAAGGCATTTTTATCACTCAGACAAATACATCAAGGAATTGTTAAATAAATTCAAGGTAGAAGATTGTAAACCTGTGAGTACTCCTATGATCATCGGTTGTAAGATGAGCAAGGAAGATGAATATAAAGAAGTTGATTAAAGGTTTTATAGAACAATGATTGTAGTATTCTATATGTAACAACATCAAGACTATAAGTGATTCAACTCGTCAGACAAGTTGTGAGATTCCAAGGTGCTCCAAATAAAACTCACATTATAGCAGTTAAAAGGATCTTCCGATATCTCAAAGGAACTATGGAATTTGGAATTTGGCATCCAAAAGGAAATGAAGTAACATTGATATCTTATTCAAACACAAATTGGACAGGATGTGTTGACAACAGAACAAGCACCAGTGGAACAACATTATTTCTAAGAAATTGTATGGTATCTTGGTCGAGCAAAAAGCAGTCTTCAGTGTACTTATCAACTGTGGAAGAATAATATATAAAACCAACAACCTATTGTACTCAGATTCTTTGGATGAAGAAAACTATGCAAGACATACACATGGCATGTGATGAGCCAATTCCAATCCTATATGACAATACAAGTGCCACCAGTATTTCCAAGAATCCGGTTATGCACTCCAAGACCAAGCACTTTCCTATCAAGTTTCACTTTCTTCGAGAACAAGTCACAGAAAATAATATCAAGTTGGAATACATTAGGACAAAATAATAGATTGTAGACATATTTACTAAGCCTCTCGCTAGAGAGAATTTTGAGTACCTTCGAGAAAAATTGGGAGTCATACCATCTCCTAATTGATTTGATCCAAAGGAGGGGGGGGGGGAGCGTTGAACAAAAAAGGTAAAGGAAGCCTACTCTAAGGGGGAGACTTGTGAACAAAGGAAGCTCATTATAAGGGGGAGATTTAAAGTTGTCATCAATGAAAAAGGGGGAGATTGTTGACTAATTTGTCATTGATACCAACAGGTGTTTCAGTGTGTCTTGGTGCCCCTTGAGGAGCCCCTAAGGGTTAAGTAGTTTCCGGTGTCAAATATACCTTTTGACCTTGTCCAATCCCAAGTATGAAGCCCTTGGATCCCTTGGGACAAGGGAAAAATCCATGTACATCGTTTATAGTGTTTAAGTACCCCTAATTTGTTTCTATGGTTCCCCAATTGTTTCTTTGGTACCACAACCTATGCCCTAGTACCCTAGAAAGTGTCCTTGGTGAGTTGAAGAAGTTGTAGAAGTTGCAATAGGCCAAATGACCCATTATGTGGTCATTTGGGGGTATTACTACTGTAGGAAAATACTTGGCCTCCCACACATGGTGGGTTAATGATACTTTGTACCCTTGGAAGAATGGTCAAGTAGTGAGGGTCATCTAAGTGTTGCTGAGATAGGTAAGGTGGTCTTAGTGTTCAAGGGAGTCCTTGGACCCACACATTTGATACCTTGATGGTCAAGAGGATGGGGCTATTGGAGCTATGGTGCACCCTTGATAAGTAAAGGACACCCTTACATGTCGTGATGGCCTAACATAAAACCCTACTCTTGAAAAAAGGAATGACCTTTAACAAGTAAATAAAATAATAAACTTAATAATTGACCCACCTTTGGAAGCATGCAACCATAATATATCTCCTTTGAAGGCCGATCCCATTAAAAGCTTAAGTATTAAAGCATGTTTTTAATAATTAATAAAACTTTTAAAATCTTGTTTAGGTCAGCCCCATTAAATGGTTAAATGTTAAAACAATTTTTAATTTAATAAAACATTTTATTTTTACCTAGAAGTCGACCCTAAATGTCCTCCTTCTCAACGCCTAAATAGTGTATTTAAAAACCAAACATTTTCCATAACTAACATACAAACGAATGCAACAATTAGGGAGTGTGGACTGAGTTTTTTTCGCTGACTGAGGGAGTGAAAAATTCGAACAACAGACTGTCATAAATTGCAGACTCGGATTTTCACAGAGACATATTTTTTGGGGGGGTTTAAAAGACAATTACAGTCTAAATATTTCTTGGGTTGTTCACTGTTGGTTTTGTAGCAGCAGACCTTTTGGGAGTGTGGAGTCAACATTAGAACTCAATGGTAGTAGACCACACCTTTTTATGATCATCCTGAGTCTTCTACAATGAAAATACAATATGATTTTGAAAGTGTGAACAATCCTAGTTTCAACAATGTTTGATTGGAGTTTTACTGTTGCTTGTTGTCTAAGTTCAAGGTCATATACACGACCCGAATTTGAAGTAGTGAAAGGTTAGTTATTGGGGTCTACTTCAACACATCCTAAAGTCTAGGGATGGTCTTCTACAGTGACATGCATTAACAAGGTGTGTATAAGATATAATGTCAAACGAAGTATATATACAGTGAAGTGTACAAGTGTATACAGTGGCATGTGAACAATGATGTATAAAACAATGTATGTACATTGTATACGGTACAGTGATATACAAAGGTATACCTTGAATGTACAGTGATAGATAATGTTGTACAATGATATGTAAACAATGAAGTACACTAATGCGTGAACAACGATGTACAAGTGTATAAAGATGATGTTTATGCATACACTATGATGAACATATGATGATTCTCTACTATGTATTTTGATATACACTCTATGATACATCATGATGATGTGATGATACATGTTATACACTCTATGATGATACATGCCTTGACATGATACATTCTATGATGACAATACATGTGATGATGATGTGCACTCTATGATGTTGTTGCTCTCCTATGATCTATAATATATACGCTATGATGTACATGCATAATATGGTGTGATGATGCTTTCCTATGCACTATGATGTATACTTGATGACGACAATGATGATGATGCATACCCTATGATGACGATGCTACTTGAAGATACATTATGATGATGCATGTCTTATGTTCAGAGAAGAGTTACTTGTTCAATGAGTGTGTATGATGTGGTGTACTTGATGTACATAAAACAGTGTATGGCAGTGAAATGACTTATTGGTATACATGGATGACTTGGCAGTGATCAGAGAGCATATATTATCAGCAACAGGTTTAGTGTTTGGTTTGACAGGTCCACAGGTTCAGTTGTCTTTTTCTTCAGGGTGGTAGGGTGGTGCCAGGGCTCACAATCTTGTGAGTTAAGTTGTTGTAGCAGCTTGTCAGTCGTAGCTAACGAAGCCTAAGGGGTTGTATCCCCTTCCAGTTGCAGCTAGTAAAGTTTAATTATATTTGTTTACCACAGTTGTTGCTGGGTCAAATTTATTTTTAAAAATACTTCCGTGGTTTTATCCCCAGGACTTGGGTTTCCACGTCAAAAATATTGTGTATTGTGCATCTTGTTATTTTTATGTAGATTGATTATATGTTATGATTGGTGATCCGTAGGACCTCAACTTTAGTGCATTAAAAGTTTTTTGTAAAAGAATGCGATCAACAGGTTAATTAATGGAACAACATTAATAGAAATTAAATGCTCAGAACAGGAATGAAAACCACAGCACTGATAGACAGATACAAGGAAGAAAAACACAGAAATAGAGTCACAAACAGAAGTTGATAACGGATTTCACCCCCTCCACTGGGCTACGTCTCTGGGTCCCTCTCCAATGGGTACCGATCCAATTAATGGCTTTAAAATGGTACAAAATGGTTCTGGACTTTGCAAATTAGTTCAGCAGTATGGGAAAAAGTCTCCAAGATCTCTTCTCTGGAATAATACAAATTGGCTTTCAAAGAAAAGAGAAGCCAAATAGAACAGAGAAGACAGATCGACTCTTGACAATCACATAAACTAGGTATCAACAACAAAGTCTTTAAGACCTCCTCTATGAAAGTTACAAACTGGACTTCAACAGTCAAAGAAGCCAAGTAACAACTAGGGATGGTCGACTTCAACAGGATGTGGATCCCTTTCAGCAAACTTGCTCAGCTTCTATAACTCAGAAAAACCCAATTGTCTGTGCTTCTTCACGAACTCTCCTTTATACTCTTCTTTGCCGTTACAATGGGCAAAACGCTCAAGAACGCGACTGTTCACCTCCTTCTGCCAACTGCCCTCGACTGTTCATCTCCCTATCAACGCGGCATCATACGACATCAAGATCCTACAAAAACCGTTTCTGAAACGTCCCCGCGCGACCACTTGCAGGGTTTAAGTCGGAAGGTTGAAGTCATCTGCTCGTCCGCCGTTGCGGAAGAGGATAAGCAACGGTTCCGACGAATTCTATTTCAATCGGCTATCGGCTGGTTTTCAAGTTGGGAGTCTTAGTTACTTTGGCTTCCGCCGTTGCGGATGGTGCACCACTTCTTCTTCCGATCCCGTCGAGTGATTTCACCGATCTTTTAATTTTTTGGGCTTCCGCCGTTGCGGCTGCGAAAGCGTTCCGACTTTCGATCTGCCTAAACGTCTGTTATGCTTTCGTCGTTGCGAAAGAGGAAAGGATTCCGAGCCCCGCTGTTGTGGAAAGGGAAAAGCTTGGAAGCTTCCGTCGTTGCGGAAGAGAAATGATTCCGACCTCCGATCTGCGGAAGGAGAAAAGCTTGGAAGCTTCCATCGTTGCGGAAGGGAAATGCTTCCGATCTCCGATCTGTGTATTTTGTTTTGTCGTCTGATTTCTTCAAACGCCGTTTCTATGAACCATGTACCATATTGGATATTCAAAGAGGAATAATCCGCCGGATCAATCCTCCCCATTGGAGAGCTTTTGGACCTCCAAAAGCCTAGATCATCCTGCAGGAAGGTGAGGGTACCACTTCCTCACCATTCCGATCTCCATACATCCTGCCTTGCTTAGAATCTGCATATTAGTCTCCTTGTCTATGACCAAAGGAGGTTCATACCATTTAAAAGTATTTGCATATGCAACTGGAGATAAGCTCAAATAGAAAGAATGTTTATACTTCTTTTCAAAGATCTCAAAACGATCATAAACAGAATTAATCCTTTTACCTTTCAATCTTCCCTTGATGATCTGCAACCAAACTTGCTTTTCGGCCTCAAAAAGATGATGATTTTCATGTCTGGCTTTGCAAATTGCCCGGCTCGTCTCCTGCTATTCTTGCACTATCTGCTGCACTGCTTTCTTTGCATCATGTTGTCCAACTCTAACATCTTCTGTGCCGAAAGAAAAGTTCACATGTGACCTCAACAGATAACAAAAACAAGCCTCAAAAGGAGATTTAATGCACTGCATGTGCTACAACTGTTCACCCTGAACCTTAGGATGTTCATCACAATAATTTTGAAGAAATTGATTAATCATCCGATTCATGCCAAGATTTGGAAAAGGCATGCTTTGCTGCCACTGTACTTTAGGTTGTACATCTCTATTAAGTGATTTACCACTTTCCAATGATTCACATTTAACTGCCATTAATGCAAACTTCCTACTACCATTCACTATCATTTTCATTTGACTTGTAGTGATGAATGCTAGATTTGTCTTCATACGATGTGCACGAACAATGTATTCCACACCACCTTTAAAAAGATGATATTTGTTCTGCTTTCCGGTCATACAAATATGGACTCCCAAGTACAATTCCACAAATGTCAAGGGGTACTACATCTAGTTCTACCTCATCCATAAACTTTTCAGTGATTGCAAATTTCAAAACACATTTCTTTGTAACTTGCAATTGTGTATCATTTGTAACCCAACCTAGAGGATAGGGCTTTTCATGAGGCACAGTAACTAAATGCAATTTCTTAACCACTTCTTCTGATATCAGATTTACTTGTGAACCACTATCAAACAGAGTATCAATCTTTGTATGATTTGTAATGACACGAACATGAAACAATTCACTTCTTCTTTTATCACCATGCATAGAAGTAGATAGCATATTTGTACTTGTACTTGCACATGAATTAGAACTCGAACTTGCATCAATGGAAAGAGATATACCTTCATCTTTACCTCGGATCCCTATTGCTGTGATCTTAGTCTCATCACCTGAATCAGATCCCAAGTCTTGAAATATTGTTGCAGTAGCTGCTTGATTATCCTCATCTTTGTTTTTATTTCTTCTCATCCACTTTGGCTTTAATTCTGGATGAATTTTCCAGCACTTTGAAACATCATGCCCTTTCTGACAATGTGAGCATGTGGGTCTCTCACCCTCTTTCGTGATGGTAGCTGTTTCCTTTCCTTTATCTTTGCTTTTATCTTTGTTGTCAAATTCAGATGACCTCTTCATAACCGAATCATCATCATGCTTACCCCTAGCTTCTAAATGTGTAGCTTGAACACATACATCATCTAAATTACTGGGGTTAAACATCAACAAAGTATGTCGCAAATAAGAATGCATGCCACCAATATATTTAAGAAGAGTTTCTTGCGTATCCAATGCAACATTCAATGCAATAGCCCTCTTTCTGAATTCATGAGTATAATCTTGAATGCTGTGTCCTTTAGCTTGTCTAAACATTTGCCAGCTCATTATTAATTGCTGCATGTGACCTAAAGGATAAAATTTATTCCTTAATACTTCAATGAATTCATTCCAAACTGAAATAATTTTACCATTCTTTCTAAGATCCTGCCGAATCTTGCTCTCCCACCAAGTAAGAGCCATTCCACTCATTCTCAAAGTGGCCAATTGGATTCTGGAAGGGTCATCATTAATGCCCTGCACCCTGCAATATACTTCAAGCTGCTTGATCCAATTGTCTAATTTTTCAGCGTCTACATCTCCATTATAAATAGGTAATTCAAATTTTACATCCAATTTGAAATAAGGCATATTAGGACTTGCATTATTTGAATGAGAAGTACGAGAAGAAGAAAAAGTCTGATTAGTGTCAGGAGGATCACCATGACCTCCTACTCCTTTACCCTTTTCTTCCGACTTCACTTCTGCATCTCTGGATGAAGATCCTTCTTCTTTCTTCTTCCTTTCTTCTCACTCATCGAGTAGAATTTCCATCATGGCTTTCATGCTCATAAAAGCCTCTAGAAACTCAGTTTCAGAAATGACAGGTTTTTCCCGTTCGGTATGTCCTTCTTCCCCTCGTGGAGAAGACATGGTTCTTGAGAATGTCCTCCTGAAGCCAATCTCAGGGTCTCCTTCAACTAATTCTCCTTCACCAACCTTTAACCTGGACTTGGTAAGCATTCACAAACTTGCACAACAGTCAACCAGCTCTGATACCAAATATGATCCGTAGGACCTCAACTTTAGTGCATTAAAAGTTTGTTGTAAAAGAATGCGATCAACAGGTTAATTAATGGAATAGCATTAACAGAAATTAAATGCTCAGAACAGGAATGAAAACCACAACACTGATAGACAGATACAAGGAAGAAAAACACAGAAACAGAGTCACAAACAGAAGTTGATAACGGAGTTCACCCCCTCCACTGGGCTATGTCTCTGGGTCCCTCTCGAATGGATACCGATCCAATTAATGGCTTTAAAATGGTACAAAATGGTTCTGGACTCTGCAAATCAGTTCAGCAGTATGGGAAAAAGTCTCCAAGACCTCTTCTCTGGAATAATACAAATTGGCTTTCGAAGCAAAGAGAAGCCAAATAGAACAGAGAAGACAGATCGACTCTTGACAATCACAGAAACTAGGTATCAACAACAAAGTCTTTAAGACCTCCTCTATGAAAGTTACAAACTGGACTTCAACAGTCAAAGAATCCAAGTAACAACTACGGATGGTCAACTTCAACAGCATGTGGATCCCTTTTCAGCAAACTTGCCCAGCTTCTATAACTCAGAAAAACCCGATTGTCTGTGCTTCTTCACGAACTCTCCTTTATACTCTTCTTTGTCGTTACAATGGGAAAAACACTCAAGAACGCGACTGTTCACCTCCTTCTGCCAACTGCCCTCGATTGTTCATCTCCCTATCAACGCGGCATCATACGGCATCAAGATCCTACAAAAACCGTTTCTGAAACATCCCCACGCGACCGCTTGCAGGGTTTAAGTTGGAAGGTTTAAGTCATCTACTTGTCCGCCGTTGCGAAAGAGGATAAGCAACGGTTCCGAACGAATTCTATTTCAATCGGCTATCGGCTGGTTTTCAAGTCGGGAGTCTTAGTTACTTTGGCTTCCACCGTTACGGATGGTGCACCACTTCTTCTTCCGATCCCGTCGAGCGATTTCACCGATCTTTTAAGTTTTTGGGCTTTCGCCATTGCGGCTGCGGAAGCGTTCCGACTTCCGATCTTCCTGAACGTATGTTAGGCTTCCACCGTTGCGGAAGAGGAAAGGCTTCTGAGCCCCACTGTTGCAGAAAGGGAAAAGCTTGGAAGCTTCCGCCGTTGCGGAAGAGAAATGCTTCCGACCTCTGATCTGCGGAAGGAGAAAAGCTTGGAAGCTTCCGCCGTTGTGGAAGGGAAATGCTTCCGACCTCCGATCTGTGTATTTTGTTTTGCCGTCCGATTTCTTCAAACGCCGTTTCTATGAACCATGTACCATATTGGATCTTCAAAGAGGAATAATCCGCCGGATCAATTGGTGATTAGCAACTTGCTCTTGATTAAATTTGTTATAATAGTGCAAATACTAATTCACCCCCCCCCCCCTCTCAGTATTTCAACATATACTTACATGCATATACTAATTGTATCATATGCATACGCTATGATATGATATCATTGATTTTAGTAATGCAAGTAATGGGTCATCTAAAGGGTTACACAACTGCAAACTACTATATGGGAGAACTCTAAGTTGGAAGTCTAAAAGTAAGATCCACAATGGATAATTGGGAAATAAAAGTGATTAAAATCTAATTATTCAAGGCTTACATATTAATCTAACCAAACATTAAGGGTATGTGGAAGTCTACTTGAAAAATTGCAAACATGTTAAGGGTAACATGTCACTTGAAGTTGATTTGGTTACATTTTACTTTGATATATTTGATATGCATGTGTATATGTAGGTAGGTTATTGGGTGAATTCTTTCCAACTAGATGGATGTGGGCCATAACCAATGAATCATTAATATAGGTGTGCATTCTTAATAGAGGCACAAGGTCTCAATAGAGGCATGGAGTCTCTTTTTGTAGAATATATGGGATGGTTATGATTGGGGGATGCAAAATAAGGTAGGATGACCTTACTCCCTCGAAGCCAGTCCTTCCAAATCTAAAACTAATCTAGGGTAACCTAAAAATACCCATGGCCAAACCAATCAATAAGATAATTACTCACTTTTATGACTCTTTGATAAATTATTATTTTAATGAATAAATAGAATTAGTTAATTATGAAAAAATATATTAATTATTTATATCCAATTGACACCTTAGAGGGGTGATTATTCACTTATTTAATACATTTAAATTAAAAGGAAATTAGCGGGAGCCACAACTAATGAAGGGTGATGAATATTAGATAATTATAAATAAGAAAATTAATTTAATTTTGCATGGGAGGGGTGAAGTGACAACCCTCACAAAGTCTATAAATAGGAAAGGTACCACATGGGTTTGGGTATGGGTATGACCTAGAGAGCAAGGGAATTTGCCAAAATTATGCTAGGTATAAACTTCATAATAAGATAAACTTAATGTTTGCGAGTTGATGGAAAGATCCATTATATGTATATTGTGCATCCAACACTAGTTATGAGCCCACACAACTTCCAATTCTTAGGGAAATAATTTTTCACCGAGTATGACTAAGAGGAAACCATTTGGCATCACTATGAGAGTTGACCATGGCAAGGGGGATTATGGTTGGAGCAATGTTGGAATTATTGGAATTATATTAAGTCGAGTATATATATTTAATTAATAATATTTTATATTCTATATTAGAGTGTTAATTTGGTATTTTTGTGAATATGGATTTGTATATGAATCTATTATTATTAACCTGGGTGTTGGCTTGAGAATTCTTTGGTGTATAATCTAAAACTTCTCCTACGAAAAGGAGGGATATAAGCCTCAAAATACCATTAGATAATTTGATTCTATTTACAACAAAAGAAAGTAGAAGCCTCAAAATACCATTAGATAATTTGATTCTATTTACAACAAAAGAAAGTAGAAGCATGGTTGTTTTAGCATGCCCTAAGAGTAATTATCACTATGGAAGTGAGCTAATACTGGTATTTTTTATGTTGAATTTATTTACCTCAATATTATTTTATCATTAGAATACATATGGTAGATATTTTAATTTCAAATAAATATTTAGAGGATGTTTGGAAAAATTTCTCAACAGAAAATATTACTTTCATTTAAAATATTTTGGAAAAAGAATCTAGGAATTCCTAGATATTAATTTGTTTATGAATCAATATTTATATAGGGAATTGCTTCTCCCTGAGTTATTATAAATATGGTTATGATATTTCTATGTATAACTGTATCTTGGAGTTTGTGTGCCAAGTGTTTGCAAAAGATATCTGAATGAAGGTTATTATGTTTACATGAATACAAAATTTTCATTTTAGCTTATGTATGATGGAATTCGATGAGGATGGCATTGATTGAATTGCCATGGAAAATAGAACAAAGTTGAGTTTGTTTCTCTATGTATGGTTAACGCTTGGAATTGTCTTCCATGTGTTTGATTAAATTTATGGATGGGATTTTAGGTAATTTTAAAACACACGAATTTCTTATTGTTGTAGCTTTCATTTGTTATCATCTGGTTATGTAATATTGGCATTGAAGCATTCTTGTGTAATTTAAATTGACAACTTTCTGATGGGATTTTAATAAAAACAAGTTTATAGGTGTTTATATTTAGTTTTAGACAGACTTCTAGAAGACTCTATAACATATGGACTTCTAATACTCATTTTGAGTCCAAATATAAGGTTTTACAAGATCAATTTCACACTTTGGGAAATTTTGGGAAAGTGTTAATCACATTGTGGGGATTTATGTTTGTAACCTCAACCATTTCTTGATTTTCTCTAAAATTTTCTAAGGATGTTACACCCAGCGTTGTTTTAGGTGGTTGTTGTAAAATCTTGTATAAATGGTTGCAGACAAAGTTTTTAATGAAACTCCTCAACCATAAAACTATATTCATTAAATAGTAATGTATTACTTGCACTAAAAAAACTGAGTGTATTTTCCTGAGAATTGAGTTCAGTGTTGATTCAATCTCTTTCTGTCTAAACTAATTAATCATGTTTAAGTTATTAAATGCTATATTCATAAGCTTTGCAAGAAATTGCAAGTTATATGATTGATAGAAGACCTCAATCAGTTGCTCAATTCCTTGAGGGTTGATTAAATGAATTAATGAACAAGTGAGAACTATAAATATATGGAAGCGTTAAGTTTACTCTAATTAATTTATGGTTCTAAGTTGCCTTGATGAATGTTAATAGTTAATGAGTTAACAAATCCCTCATACTCAATAGTAATTGAGTGTGTATATTGAATAACTCAAGAGAAGTTTGTCATATATCCTAAGTATGAAGCTCTTGAAAGGATTTAGGCTTGATATTGTTAACATCCTTTAAAATCTTATAAGTATTTTGTATTGCAAATCAAATGTATTGAATGGAGACTAATTATATATCAAGTTGATTTTGTATAATAAAAGACAAAAATAAAAAATAAAAAAGTTTCATTTTGGGACTATTTTTTCCTATTTGTTTTGTTTTCATTAACGTGGTGTTTAGAGGCATTACGCGTGGTATCAAAGCCAACTACAAAACTAGGGCATGATGGTATTTTGTCTAAGATTGTCTCTTATGTGATTGAACATTATTCTTTGTCTGATTTATGAGTTAATTGTTATTGTCCGATTCTACTTGTAGATCAATTGGTATTAGAACAAAGATTTGACATTATTAATTTTAGAGGTTTAGATAAAAATCATCTAGTGATTATTTGTTTTTATGGCATTTGCATCTCCCTAATTAGGGTTTTGGTATTCTAGTTGAATACGTTCTCCAATTAGGGTTTTTCCACCTACTTGTGCACCCTTCAGGGGAATTTTATCAGGTTCTTCTCTGACATCCTCATCAAGGTTTTATGATATCGCAGTTAGTGTTCCCCCTCTAGCCAGGGTTTACACTGGTTTCTTTATGTGTCCTTCTTAGCGACATTGTTAGGGCCTCTTTATGCCCTACTCAAGATTTTTGCTTGTAGTTGTTGTTACACCCTATAACTAGGGTTTGGCTCCACAACAATGTGCTCCCTTATTGGGGTCTTTAGAACTTGTCTTTTATGGAAGATAGCTAGTGTTTCCATTTCTAGCTTTCTCTTTTCCAAAATTCTAGGGTTTCTATCACTTTTCCAAGTGCTCCATGCTATGTGTGGTAGAGTGCTAGGTATTAAATCTCAATCTATAGAGTGCACCTTGCCTCCAAACTCCAGAGTTCCACGGGATTCCAAATATAGCATTTTCAGCCTCTTTTTCATAGATCTAAGGTTCCATTACTAAGGTTTACGTGCACACTTTATCACATAGCCTTGGGTACCTAGGATTGTGCCCTCTCATTTCATAGTTGTTTTTGTCTCTTCACCACTTGAAGTTTATGAAAATAATGCCTCCTCATCAAGAATATTCTCTTGAGGACTTGACTTCTCACATATATTCGCTTATCCAACACTTGGACCTTTCTCTCAATGAGCTGATGCATTTGTTGCAAAGGCCCTCCTCAACAACCATGTAGTTGGACACTCACTTCCAAATCCCCTGGTTCTCAAGAAAAATGAATGATGAGGTTATCGACTCACAGATCCGTAGCCTCACAACCTATTATAAAACATGTCATGACATAGAGGGACAAATGAAGATGCAAATTGACAATATAGAATTAGAAGGCATTGCACAAGCTTAGTGGAATACTTGGGTTGAAAGTAACTCATTGATGGTTGAATGGGGCACCATAGAGAATCATGTGATTCTAGCTAATGCTTCTTGGGATTCCTTTTCCAGGCACTCAAGGAACTCTTCTATCCTCATGGCTATAGATAGAATATATTAGCTCATTGATTACAGCTTTGTAAACTATCCAGGTAGTGCATGCAAAGCTACATCGACATCTTATACAAACTCTGCATTCAAATTCATATCAGTGATCCAAAAGAGGTCTTGATTGTTAAGTTTAAATTTGTTGTATTATTAATTTTGCGTCATGAAGTGGATCAATTTGATATCCCCACTCTAGACAGGGCTTTCCTTTGTGTTTTGGAAGTCGAGCAGAAGGTGGATCCATGCATATTTTCCCCTCAATCTAATATTGGTCCCTCTACCTCAACTTTGACTTCTCCCTCCTTGCCTAAAAATCTACCTTAAGCACTCTTCATAATACCAACTCCCTCTCCACTAATGATTATCGTGTTCTTAAGAGTCTTCGGCCAACCAAGACTTTATTTTTGGACGTTGTTGAGACCTCTAGAATCACCCACTCAAATCCCATTAATATTGAAAACCTTGTAGAACTCGACCCTTCCCTAATTATCTGACCACAGATTACACCAACACCTCTATTGTGTCATTATTCACCCATAACTACAAACTCAATAATTTCATTGCCACATCAATTTTGGAAAAAAATAGCCAAAATAATATTTCCACGCAGGATTTGGTCCAACACCTTCTCCTTACCAATTTTCCTCATCCTGCCTCTTATTAATTAGGTTGGGTACAAAAGGATGGTCCCTAACTTACCATCTCCCATTGTTGTGCAGTGACCTTTGCAATTATATCTTTTTTTTATACAGTGGTTTGCGATGCATCTCCCTTGGAATACACAGACCGATTTCTCATCCTTCCTTACTAGCAAAAACACAAGTTATTTATCATGATGAAACCCATCAATATCATCTACAACTAGAAGGGAACACCTACGTCCTTACCTCTTCTGTTGCTTACCCATATATTAAACATCTCACTAAAAAGGTTAGTTTGAACCAATGTGTGTCACTTTTATTAGTTAAACATATTAAAGTAGATAACCTTACACACCTTGTGCCTCCTACGATAGCCCCTCTCCTGCAGGAGTTCGCTAATTTATTTGTTCCTCCTTCCTCCTCTATTAAGCATAAGATTAACCTTATTCCCATGGTCTCCTTACCTAATGCTCCCTCTTATCGTCTTGATCCTGAAGGGGAAGTTGATATTGAACAACAGATTACCCAATTACTTAACTCAAGACACATTCAACCCAACTTCTCTCTCTATGCTTCGCATGCATTCATCATACCCAAGAAAGACTCTTCATACTAGCGCCTTGTAACCGTCTACCATGACCTTAATAAATCCAATGTTGAAAACCATTATCCTCTTCCCATAATTGAAGATTTACTAGAACACTAGAAAGGAACATGCTTCTTACAAAAATGGATTTGATAGAAAGCTATCATTAATTGTAGATGTATGCAATAAATACATGGAAGCAAATTTTAAGATGAAGCTTGGTTTGTAGTCATTCCCTTTGGCTTGACCAATGCTCCGACTACCTTCATGCATCTCATCAATGACATTTCCAAGCCATATCTAGGAAAGTTTGTAATGGTCTATCGAGATGATATCTTGATTTTTATCTCTCATCGTCTTATCCTCTCCCTCTTATTGTCTCCATCTTATTGTATTCATCCTCAAGAGGGGGCCAGTAATGAACAATAGATTACCCAATTACTTAACTCAGGACACATTAAACCCAACTAATCTCCCTACACTTCTCTTTCTTTCATCATCTACAAGAAATACTCCCCATACCAGCACCTTGTAACCATCTATTGCGCCCTTAATAAATCCAATGTTAAAAACCATCAATCCATTTCCCTAGATTGAATATTTACTAGAACACTAGAAAGGGGCATGCTTCTTATAAAAATTGATTTGATAGAAGGCTATCATCTGGTGCGGGTGTATGTAACAAATACACAGAAGCAACTTTTAAGACAAAGTTTGGTTTGTATGAAAGGTTAGTCATTCCCTTTGGCTTGACCAACGCTCTAGATACCTTCATGCAGCTCATCAATGACCTTTCCAGGCCATATCTAGGCAAGTTTGTAATGGTATATCGAGATGATATATTGATTTTTAGATCTTCCTAGGAGGACCTTCTCGAACATGTGCACCGCATACTTGAGTTGTTGTGCACTCATCAGCTTCAGTTCAAGGAGAAGAAGTTCTTTTTTGGCTAGCGCTCAGTTCAATATTTGGGTTTCCTATTGGATAGGGAAAGTGTCCACCATGATCCATCTCATGTGCAGGCCTTGTCACAATGGCCAACGCCCACCAACGTGATAGAATTGAAAATATTCATGGGTGGTGTCAAATTCTACAAGAAGTTTGTGCCCGATATTTTGCATATATCCCACACCTTACACTAGTTTTCCAACCAAGCTAAGTTTTAGTAGACCCTAAAATCTTAATGCCAATTTTTCACAATCTCAAAACAATGTTGTGTTATGCTCTAGTGATCAAGTTTCCTTACTTGAATCATCCCTTTGAAATTGAAACCAATTCATATTATTTTTTCATTGGGTTATTCTCAAATAGGGATGCAATCCTATGGCCTATCATTCTATGACTCTTGCTAAAGAAAAGCTCAATTACAACACTTATGAAAAATAATTTTATAGTATGGTTCAAGCATTGAAGCAATGGAAACACTATATTCTCAATAAATAAACGGTCCTACATACAAATGAACACCCACTCATCTTCATCAATTCTCAAATTAAGATGCAGGAGAAATGACATATTAAGTGGGAAACATATATACAATGGTTTCACCTAGTGGTCAAATATAAAAAGGGCACTTCAAACAAGATGGTCGATTTGTTGAGCAAGCCGCCAAATCATGTTCTCCAAATTTTAAAGTTACGTTGTGTTTGCGTACGATTCATGGAAATACATGTATGTTCCATGTGGTATATCCCTTATTTGGTGAGATTTGGGATGCTTTACAACATCCAATAGTGCTGAATCAAACATCATTCCTTTATGAAGAGGTCCTCCTTCAATTGTTTCAACTGCTACAAGTGATCCTGTTAAATTTGTGAACCATTGATCTATAGGAAAATGAGAGCAATTGTGAAGTAGGATTATGCAGTGGAATATCAAGAACAATGTACATTGAACAAGATAAATTTGAGACACATATGATAAGAATTGATCAGTTAATTACAACATTAATCGTCATTCATTCAATGAATAATACAATGATGATACAATAAATAGAATTCGAATCCCATGGATACGATTCGAATCTACCAACTCAAGTTGAATGAATAGCTAACTAGGTGTGTCTAAATCATTGTCGGAGCTCATTAGTCTAACTCCAGATGTCTAAATTAGTTCTACAGTCAGTTAACTGATGAGGTAGGTGGAAAAGGCGCCACTCCCCACACATGCATGCAAAAATGGCACTAGACTAATTGAGAGTGATCTAACTGATTATAACTAGAGGTTGACTCAACATAACTGCCTACATACCACAACTAACTAATGGAGGATGATGGTGGCACTCAGAGTGGCTCCTAAAATGTAGGGATTGGCACCGGTGGCACCAATGGAACCAATGGAACTGGTGGCACCAATAGCACCAATATTCATGGTGGAACCAAACTCTAGCAAATTACTCCTAATTTAGGAAATATGATCAATTAGACTATATTTGGTCAAGAGAGGATTAAATAATCCTAACGCCCCCCCCCTTAATCCTAACTTGGACAACTTGGGCCCTGACAACTAGGACAAAATTCACCCATACAATCTAAAAGAAATAAAATTTGCTTAATAAACTAAGGCAAATGGGGAAAACATCATGGGAACCCCCTCCCCCTCAAAATAAACAGTGAATCAAGAAAACAAGCTATATTTACGAGGAAATTTTCCTCTTTGGGTAAAAACTTGTAAATTTTTGCTGCAATTTGCAGCTTTGTGGAGAAGCCATGCAGAATCATGGTTCTTATGTGCATCAAAATCCAGGGACTATGCATGTGAACCTTTCCATCTTCTTTCGATCTGTCGAATGTTTATTTTGTCTCTTCTTTCTGGAGGAGGAATGGAATGATCCATTATGTTCTTCAGTGGGCCAAATTGTGGATCATTCGTTATCATCATGTAGAATCTTCCTGGAAGTTTGTTGCACCACTCTGTAGGTAGCGAAGCTGTATGAGAGAGTGCAACATATTCATTATAATACCGGGACCTCATTTTTATTCTATCATCTGGATCACCAACATCATTCCCAACTACTTCAATGATATTTTTAGCCCATTTAGGATTCTGATTCAGAATAAGAGCCGGATCTAGATCTAGATCATCTTGAGGTACAATCTCAATATCAAGATCATGTTGATCTTATTCCTCGTCTTCTGAAACTGAAATATTAGACAACATATCATTATCTGCAAATGGAGATGAAAGAGATTTTATACCTCCCCTTTCGAATGGTTGTTGATATTGTGTTGGAGCTGAGCATGGAAGAAAGTGTGAGAATTCATATGCCTTGGTGGCATGGTTTGCAATGCCCTTCATTATTATCTTCCCAATTGAGATATATGAGATCTCCACTGAGTCAGGACCAAGTACAACTTGCTTTGGTGATTTGGTATGTGTCATGTGATAAATAGATAACAAATTTTCTACAAGAGAGGGCACATAGAGTACATTCTAGAACTCACCATGCTGGATTTCAATAGAACCTCTACCTACTTCTGGGACCTGTGAATTATCCCCCATATGAATGCTAGGTCCTCCTGAGAGATTTGGAGTGGTGAAGGATTCCCTGGAGGAAGCCATGTGGTTAGATGCTCCAGAATTTATCAAATAATCCTTCGACTGAGTAAATCCTGCTTTCAAAGCATGGAACCTCTCATATTCTTCACTCTGCTCTCCAAATTCAAACATCTCTGCACTTTGTGGAAAGAAAATATTGTTATGTTCAAGGAGTGTTGTCAACTGATCGATGGTATTCTTCATGCACTGGCTCTCTGGATGAAAGCCTCTCATATAGTATGGACACTTAGTCTTCTCGAATTTCTTCTTTTTCTTGGAACCTGAGGCTCCATCGGAAGATCTCTTATTCTCCTTTGGATTTGAATCGGTGTTTTTGGTCTCCTTCCCTTTGTGCTTCCCTATTTCTTATGCATTGTGTGAGCCTGTCACTAAAAGTGATAGGTTCTTGGAGGTTCGAAGCACTCCCATTTGAACCAATATATCTTCATATTGTATTAAGGACTCAACAAAAGCATCTAGAGAAGGCATCTTCCAATTCCGAATGGAAGCTTTTCCGGAATGGATGTAGAGACAAATACTGAGTACTCAAAACCAATATTTCTTAGTATTGATAACACAAGTTGCTCATCTTTCCTCTCTAATCCGCATTGTTTGCATTGCAGTACTAGTGACTTGTATTTTGTGAAGAATTGTTGAATATATTCAAAACTGTTGGGATGTAATGCAATGAGAACATTCTCCAATATGTTCCCTTGAAGATCATCTTGTTTTCCAAACAAAGATTCAAGATTTTCCCAAGGTTCCTTTAGAGTCCTATTGCACCTGCAACAATTTCCCAAAATTCTAAAAAATTTCAGGGCCCTCCTTTGATTTGAATAAGTTGGTTTTCTTCCGGTTTCAGTCTGGTGACTTTTGGTCTATGGGTTTTTGGGAATGTTTTACAGCTCTTTGAAATTGATATCCATCGATCTGTTTTGCTCCTCTAATGTTTTAAAGTGATCCATTCCATTATCAAGCTCATCTTTGTTTTTGCATATCTATGAAGTCATTTTGCGTCGGGAGCTGAGTCTTTTGTTCTTTCCGCCGTTGCGGAGGTTTCCCATTTTGTATTTCACCATTGCGGGTGGACTCTTGTTCTGAGTCGGAAGAAGATTAGTATCTCTTTGGCCGCAGTTGCGGACGGGTTATCGTTTGGTCGCCGACGTTGCGGACCATTCGGGAGTTCTAAGGTGTCGTTTCTTCGCCGATCTCTATGGGTTGGAGCTCTTTGCTTTCTGTTCCCTCCACCGTTACGGGCGGGTCTGAGCTTCGTTTTTCCGATTTAGAGTCTCCGGGTGGCCGATGTGAGTTACGTGCGATGTGTGTCATGCGTGCCCGCTGTTGCGGAGGGGTCCGGGCTCTTGGTGTCCGATATAGGTCCCTGTCGATGCCCGATCTTTTGTTTACCCGCTCTATTTGCCGTTGCGGGTGAATTAATGTTGGGGATTGTCTGCCGTTGCGGATGGGATGAAGTTCTCGCCGCCCGATTCACTTTCGTCCCACGGCCGATTCAGAGCACACCGCACGTGCAAGCCTTTTATATATAGACGGCGACCATTTTGGATTTTTTATTGTTGGGAAACGCCTGAGCTGTCATTATCCTTGCCGCGCTGTCGACCCTGCAAGCCTTGTGGAGCTCTGTGTTTGTACCCGCGTCCAGGTGTCGGTTGGAAGCTCAATCGTGGTCATCTCCTCAGCTGTGCATCACCGCCAGGTAGGATATTTTTCGCCCTACCTCGTGTTTTTCAAGGTTTTGATTGGGGTATGACTGGGATCGTATACGCATTTCCCCGTTCCGCCTGCATACGTAGTTTACCCGCGGCTAGGTTTACCGTAATAGTTTTTGTCACTTGCCCGGCGTTTAGCTCCCGCATTTTTTTAAATTGGCCGGTTGGGATAGCAGTCTGCGGTTAGAGGGGGGGGGAGTCATTTTCCGTTATAAATCCGCGTAGTATCTCTTAGCCTCGGTTATTTTGGTTTGCCCTGTGCACATTGGAAGAAGGCGCGGTGCAGGCGGCCGTTATGCCGCCTGCACCTGGTTTTTTCTTTGTATTAAGGTGGCCCATGGAGAGGTTTTATGGTGGTTCTCTCGTTTCCTCCGCTGTTAGTTTTCCCTGCAAAAGTGGAAGACCAAAATCTGAGAAATGAGAAGGAACAGTTGAAGGCAAAAGTGGAAGACCTAGAGGCGCAGCAGTATATTATCTATGAATCCAATACTGCATACACCCAAGGACTGAAAGAGCAGCTGGATTCTCTGACTGCTGAACTGGAGATGGCAAAGGAACAGCAAGTCGATCTGCAGCCGTTTAAAGAATATATCCTAGCGCAAAAGGCTAAAATGCTGTAGCTGCAGACTGCTTTGGAAGAAGAAAGATGCAAGGTTCTTCAGATGGATAGCAGGTTGGAGGAGATCATAGAAACTTCCTCCTATTTCGTAGACAGGTCCCAAGATGGTCTTGAGGTCTTGAACGCCAGAATGGCAAGACCAGAAGATGATGCCGAGATCCCAGCAGAGCTATCAGTCAAATATCATCAAACTCTCAGGAAAGATCACAACCTGGTAGAGTTTGCCATCAGCATTGCTGAAGACTTTAAGAAGACTGTCAAGAGGACACAGGGAGCATGCTCGGAGTATTTTAAAAGGTTCCTCAATGCTTACAACCGCTGCCAGGAAGAGGCTGAGCTCAGGTTTGAAGAGTTCCCAGATCATGAGGCCTTTGTGGAGGTATTGCAGAAAAGACATCAAGAGGCGGAGGCTAGGACGCAACAGATTCAATCCATTGATGCCATGGTACTGAAGAACGAAGTGGGCCACACAGCCATTAGCATACAAATTCTAGAAGACCAGCTTCGGTTGAGCCCAGCAAGGATTGAGGCCATTAGGAACCAGGTCGACAAGTTTGAGATTAACATCCAGTTCCTAGAGCCATGTGCTTTTGAAGGCCTCGCTGGTGAAGCAACAGCGTGGAAAAAATTCTTTGAAAACCAAGCGGGATCTTCCTCATAGAGGACCGGTCAACTTTTTATTAATGTAATATTTTTGTAAAAGTTTTGAGAAATGAAGCATTGGGAAAGCAAAAGGTTGGGAAGCCCAAAGGTCACTTTGGGCAGCCCAACCATTTTGACTTTTTGTATAAAAGTAGGAAACATAGAGAAGGGAAGGGATTTTTTCCCCAATATGACTAGAAGGTTGTTGTAAGAAGAACTATTTCCTTTTGCAATAAAAAGTACAGTTTTCCTGTTGAAAGAAGATCGGTGGGATTTCAAATGTGTTGCCATGGATAGTCGAAAGATGAACTACTTTGTTTTTCAGCATTATATCCATGAATCAAGAGATCGTTCTAACTTTACGACCTATGTCTTTGTTTGATGATTTCTGATTTATTTCATGAAAAAACCACCATGAGTAATGTATGTTAGTCATAAACAATTAGCTATCTAGTTGTGAAATATCCTCCATTGTTCATGCATGTGGAAGTTAATGTCAACTATCTGTAGTTGCTTTTATTATGCGTGCACATTCACATTACTCATTCATATTAATCACAAGTGGGCTCCCCGGGGATAGGATAGAATAGGTAGATGAGTAGGCATATAGATAGGTAGTCATTTTAGATCATAGATACATGTGTGATTCTGGTGCTGGTGAGCCTAAGACGATAGGTAAGAACCTGCGCATCACATTGTGACTGCTCCCCGCATCCTTCACCACCCTGCATAATCAGTTAGATACTTGCATATCATTCTTAAGTCAAAAATACAAATTCTGGTGGACCGGGCCGCAACCGGTAAACCCTTGTTATTACTTTGACCTGCGGTAGCCGGGCTGTAAAACCGGACGGATTTCCTATACCAAAAGGGTCAACGGGCTAGTTGGGAACGTTTATTGGGGAGAATCCCTTACTATTGCCACCCGCAAATTTCCAGGCCTCAACAATTTTGGCGCTAGAAGGAGGGCCGCCAGTAAAGCCTGGCCATGGAACTTAATTTCCCGAAACTATCCTACCAGCAGATGTTTGAAGCTTTCAACCTAACCCAAGTATTGGCAGTTTCCGGTGCTATCCTTGAATGATTGTTTTTCCCAGTAGCTTATCTGTTTTCCGTTGCTCATGGCTGGTAATCAACCCAACCCTCTGTCGGCTTGGAGAGCTAGGTCACCTCTGAACCTGACTCCTCCTTTGCATAATTTACCTCAAGCATTTGACAAGCTCTTGCCCAAGTTTGACCCTGTGGAAAATATCATTGTAGATGATCACCTTCAAAGCTTCTACCTAGCATTAGAAGGGCTAAGGGCTGGGGAGTATGAAGATGTGGTTTGTAGACTTTTTCCACACACTCTGAAAGGAGCAGCAGCATCTTGGTACTTTGGTCTACCTGCAAATTCCATTCCGAATTGGGATACTTTTGAAATGGTTTTCAGAAGTAGATACACAACTCAGAAGACACATGCCACGTTGATGAAAGGGCTTGGTTTGTTAAGAAAAGAGAAGAATGAAAAGATACATAGTTTCACTCAGAGATTTTCGTTGTACCTAAAAAAAATTTCTGATGTAGACAGACCTTCAGACAAAGTTTTAATTGAGTATTATACCTCAGCCCTGGGTCTTGAGTTGGCTATGTTTACCAAAATGAAAGTCAAGCCTACATTGGTGGAAACTTATGAGGAGGCCGAAAGAATAGAGGCAGAAAGTGAGAGTATAGAGGATTAACCTGATTCATGTGGAAGGAAGACCACTGTAAGAAGAAGCTCACTACTGTTTAAATCTAGAGAAGATCAACCACATGATTATCATGAGATGATGAAAGCGCTTCAGAAAATGTCCAACCGAATCATAGATCTGGAAAAGGAGAGGGACATTCAGAAAACCAATAAGCCACACTATCCAAAAATGGAAGATAACAACCAATGGCAAGTCCCACCTCCTAATCTGGCATCAATAAACATAACAAAAATAGGAGGGGATAATTTCTGTACTTTTCATCAACAACCTCATTCTGAGAAGAAGTGTCCTCAATGGTTACATTCAATGACATTGGTGATGAATAAGTTGTTGGATCCAGAATTGACTAAGGACAGTGGTGAGGAAGAAAAGGAGAAACAAATCATAAGTAAACCAGAGGATGATACTATGTTCTCATGGAATGGCATTTCACTGTTTAACATTGAGGATGACACTCCTAAATCTGAATGCACATCCATAACTAGAAGGGACAAAATTTTCACCAGCCAAGACAATGCAATGATTTCTAAGGTTAACAGTTTGCAGGAGAATGTTAAGAAACTGGACGAATGCAAAGAGCATCAGAACAATACCCTCAACTTGAGGGCAGAACCAACCACTAAGACTGTCGATCCTGTAGAAGAAAAGATAGGGATCATTGGGGAGAACTCTGATGAAACTCAAGAGCTAGCAAGGGATATACCTATTAAAAACCAACCAGGAGAAGAAGACCAAGAACCAGGTTGGAAAGAAAACCTTGACACCCCTCCTTTTCTCTTGACTCTAGAGATGTTGAATTACAATGTGCATAATTGCTTAGTAGACTCTGGAGTAGCAGTAAATGTGATGCCCCTTGAGATTTGTAAAAGGATTAATGGACAGCTAGAGTCCACACCTCATGAAGTGACGCAATTAGATCGCACAGGAGTCAAGGTGGTGGGTGAGATGAAGAATGTCCTCATTCGTTTGGCTGCGAACAACAAAATATGTCAATTTATTGACATAATGGTGGCTGATATACCAAGGGGATATGAGCTAATTCTCAACTGAGATTGGACTGCCAAGCTGAAAGGATATTTCGCTTCAGATTGGTCTCATCTGTGGTTGCCCCTCAAGGGTACCCAAAACCATATAAAAATTTTGAGAGAACCGTATATGAAGTATACTGTCACTAAGTTAGGAGAAGGCAATGAGTCTGCTGATTCTATCCTGGGAAACTATCTCACTGAGCTTAAGCTAGACCATCATACCTCAAAAAGAGCCAGTCCTATGACGGGCATTCAGCCTGAGCTCCTTCAACCCCCTCAGGCTGAAAGAAATGACGTTAGGATCGTAGATATGGGTTCCATTTCAATAACAACACAGTTGGACCATGGTTAGGCAATCCATGTCTAAATCCAGCTCATTCCTTTGTTTTATTTATGATTTTTCAGGAATGGGCAAGATTTTTGTTTTTTTTCTACATAAATAAATGGCTTTGTCGTTTATGTTCTTTTCTTATTTCAGTACTTTGAGGTTTCTTTCTTTTGATTACTTGCTTTGTTGTTGTTTTCTTTATGGTACTTTGCTAGTTTTCCTTTGATTTTGAATAAAGAGGCAAACTTTTGGTTGCAATGGGAACATCAGGATTCTTTATTAACAGAAATCCTGACTGAAAGACTGTGTTTTAAAATACGAGTGTCTTCTAGTAACCGTGTTCCTAACTGGCATGCATTTATTGAAGTCTCACTTAACCCCTGTAAATAACTCAGAAGTAGAAAAGATCTGAAGTACTATTTTGAGGCTCCATCTATTTCACATTTTAAATACCCAAGGGAATGACAGCAAAAGACCCACGGAAAGGAAGCAGAGTGGAACAATTTATCATATATAAATGATCCCAAGCCATAAATTAAGAAAAGGCTAAAAGATATTAAGAGTCAAATCTCCTGGAAGAAACAAGACATATCAAAGCAAAGCTCGAAAATCATTAATCTCAAAGCATAAAGTACCAAATGGCCATAAGATCCTCTCCGTCCGTGAATTGTAGTATCAAATATATCATTCACACAAAAGGACACTATGGGATAGAGGATCCTGAATTAAAATTAAGTAAGAAAGGCCTACAGGAAGACTCATATCAAAAGAACTAAAGTTCAAAAGGCACAAAAGTGCAAAATGGCATGGGAATGAGGAACAAAAGGATAATGCTGTTACTCTCTGTCACAATCCTGTGGTGTCTAGGTTGTAACTACCAAAGGGCAGGTAAATAAACCTCATCCATTTGGCCTCAAAAGAGTTATTCAGACCTGAAATACTGCTGGTGTTACCTTCTCCCGAAAAGATGGGCTTCTTCTAAGTAATTTAATGCATAAGTTGCCTTGCTTAAGAATACAGACATCTGGAAGATTTCGATTTTATTCAGACAGTCTTAAGCTGGGAGAAAGAGTTGATTCAGAGATATGGGGTTCACCAAGTAGTCGCCAATTGTTGCACCTGCAACAATTTCCCAAAATTCTAAAAAATTTCAGGGCCCTCCTTTGATTTGAATAAGTTGGTTTTCTTTCGGTTTCAGTCTAGTGACTTTTGGTCTATGGGTTTTTGGGAATGTTTTACAGCTCTTTGAAATTGATATCCATCGATCTGTTTTGCTCCTCTAATGTTTTAAAGTGATCCATTCCATTATCAAGCTCATCGTTGTTTTTGCATATCTATGAAGTCATTTTGCGTCGGGAGCTGAGTCTTTTGTTCTTTCCGCCGTTGCGGAGGTTTCCCGTTTTGTATTTCACCATTGCGGGTGGACTCTTTTTCTGAGTCGAAAGAAGATTAGTATCTCTTTGGCCGCAGTTGCGGACGGGTTATCGTTTGGTCGCTGACGTTGCGGACCATTCGGGAGTTCTAAGGTGTCATTTCTTCGCCGATCCGTATGGGTCGGAGCTCTTTTCCTTCTATTCCCTCCGCCGTTGCGGGCGGGTCTGAGCTTCGGTTTTCCGATTTAGAGTCTCCGGGTGGCCGATGTGAGTTACGCGCGATGTGTGTCATGCGTGCCCGCTGTTGCGGAGGGGTCCGGGCTCTTGGCCTCTGATATAGGTCCCCGCCGACGCCCGATCTTGTGTTTACACGCTCTATTCGTCGTTGCGGGTGAATTAATGTCGGGGATTGTCCGCCGTTGCGTATGGGCTGAAGTTCTTGCCGCCCGATTCACTTTCGTCCCGCGGCCGATTCAGAGCACGCTGCACGTGCAAGCCTTTTATATATAGACGGCGACCGTTTTGGATTTTTTATTGTTGAGAAATGCCCGAGCTGTCGTTATCCTCGCCGCGCTGTCGACCCTACAAGCCTTGTGGAGCTCCGTGTTTGTACCCGCATCCAGGTGTCGGTTGGAAGCTCAACCGTGGTCGTCTCCTCAGCTGTGCATCACCGCCAGGTAGGATCTTTTCTGCCCTGCCTCGTGTTTTTCAAGGTTTTGATTGGGGTATGACTAGGATCGTATACGCATTTCCTCGTTCCTCCTGCATACGTAGTTTACCCGCGGCTAGGTTTACTGTAATAGTTTTTGTCACTTGCCCGGCGTTTAGCTCCCGCATTTTTTGAAATTGGCCGGTTGGGATAGCAGTCTGCGGTTAGAGGGGGGGGAGTCATTTTCCATTATAAATCCGCGTAGTATCTCTTAGCCTCGGCCGTTTTGGTTCGCCCTGCGCACAGTGGAAGAAGGCGCGGTGCAGGCGGCCGGTATGCCACCTGCACCTGGTTTTTTCTTTGTATTAAGGTGGCCCATGGAGAGGTTTTACGGTGGTTCTCTCGTTTCCTCTGCTCTTATTTTTCCCCACTTACCTATTTTTGAACCCTAATCTCTGCCCCCGCCGCCCCGCGCTTTTCATCGTTTTCGGCTGTCTAAAACCCTAGGGTTGTGCTGCTGTAGTGTTTACGATTCGAAGGTTGCACGGATGGTGGTTCTGGTGAAAGCGCCGCGTACGAAAATTTGTTATTGATGCCCGCAGTGTCTAGCCGCACCAATGTAATTAACTTTCCTGCGAGCCGCATAGGCTATTGTAGTCTTTACCCTTGATAACGCCGTGTCGTCTAAATTTTGAATTGTGGACAGTCCCATTTGCACCTTACGTTTAAAGTTCAGGCTCATACTCTATGAGTTGTTATCATGGCATACTGTGAAGTAATGTAGATTTTAACGACAGCCCAATGATGATTGATCAAGTTTTAGTATCATGCAGTAGAAGGACATTGCTCATTTTATTGCCTAGGACTTACTCTGTTTATGCTAGTAGTTTTGATCTTTTTTTTCTAATCAGTTAGGGCATTGTTGGATTGTGCGTTCATTCATTGGTTTCTATGCTTGCTATTTTAAAAAGCACTCTGCATATGATGTGCATATTTTGCTTCAATATATTGCTATCTTGGGAAAATGACATGTCACATAATAGCGTAGATGTAAGGCTGTCTCAAACGTAGTTGTTAAGCTTGATATTATGCAACAGTGGTAGATTGTTCAGAACTAAGTATGCTTCACATAAATCAAGTCATGAAATATTGCATCCTAGTCTCAAGGAATTATAAAGCTGTGAAATGCATGCATTTGTTGCACAAATGATTATCACATTAACATAGGATATCAGCACATTGCACAGTATTGCATGCTAGTTCAATTCTCCAGCCTGAAGGGCTTATGTCTTATTTTCATGACAGTCATAATACACTTAAGAAAGAATAAACTGCTACACAATATTCGCAAATTCAAATTGATTAATGTCATAATGTTATACATGGCAGGAAGAGCTTACATTGTCTAAAAGGCAGAAAAAGAAGGCCCCTATGGCCGAAGAACAGTCAGCAATAGAGGTCATCACACAGATAGAATACATATACGAAGACACCCAGTGTGTCTCGGGTGTTGAGCCTGAGTATAAATGGGATGAGGTATACAGATTGATCTCCCGCAGGGAAGTCCCAGACATGGGTCTCGAAGAGGAGCCCATTTATGCCAACATAGAGAAATCCGCCATTATGAAGGTGGCTACCAGACCAGAGTTTTTTCCATGCTATGATGTTATGAGATGGATTCTGCCCCACACAAACAGCAACACAATGCTTATAGGAAATGTCGAAGGTCAGGGCTATGCTGCATTTAGCCCAGGATATGTGGCGCTTGCTTACCACCTGCCAGAGCCTCAAATCTTCCTGTCAAATGATTGGTTGGATAACCTCAGGATGGATTTGGTAGAAACCCTCAAGAGAATGCTCTTGGCAGGAAAGCTCTATCGACACAGAGCAACCGAGGATTATGATACAGCGAGCTTAAGAGCTCCATACAGATTTGTAGCTCTGATGCTAGACAGGATCTTTGGTAGAGCCAATGGCAGACTCTTCAAATTTGAGTGGGTCCCCATTATGTTCCATGTGGCGACCAGAGGAACAATCTTCAACTGGGCCAGCCTCGTATCAAGCAGTCTCTCTTCTTGTGTAACTGCAGCCTTGGGAGGAGGAGAAGCCCGGAAAAAATCTGAATTTTATATGAGTTCCATTTTGATAGACTGCATACTATGCAGCGATCCTTTCCCCGATCTCAAGTGTGTCTGGGATAGGGAAAGAATGCCCATATATGCAGCTTACAAACCTCTATGGGCTCATCAGTACCACAGTTATTACAGAGAAGTATGTGAGCATTTCATTATGCCACTATACAAGCTTATCTTCCGGAAGGAATGTGACTGCATGTCGGAAGATGCTATGCAGGTGGTAGAGGAGTATGGAGATTATTTCTTGACAGAAAACGGGATGTATCTTAGAATGTATGGAGGATCAAAGACACCCTATCTGCTGCCAAAATATGCAACAGATTATATAATCCACAAAGAGGCGGTCAGACAAGTGTTCATTGACGGAGTTGGTCATTTCTTGTTCCATCATAAGAAGGCTGCGTATCCCCCTTTACCATTCAAGTTAGGTAGCTGCAGATTCGCCAATGTGAAACAAGCTGCGGAATTTATAGAGGAACTAGGGAAGTTCCATTTTGGGGAGATGCCTTTCTGGCGCAATGACACTCAGGGTAAAGTGGCTGAGCACTGCAAGAATCATAAAGTGTTCTATGAATATACCCAACATTATGATAAGGATGAATCTGTTTTTTGGAGGGCTCCAAACATGATGGCACTCAGCAGAAGATTCAAACCAAAGAACCCCACCAAAGGTGGAAAAGGGGGAGAGCAAGCCAAAGCTGAGCAAGCCAGAATTGAAGAAGAGGCCAAGAAAAGACAGGAAGAGGCCCAAAAGCTAGAACAGGAAGCTGCAGAATGGCTGCAGAAAGGAGAGGAAGAAAAGAGGAAAGCTGCCCAAGAAGCAGCTGAGAAAGCTCAAGAAGCAGCCAAAGAGGCTGAAGAAGCAGCTAGACTGGCAGCCGAAGAAGCAAAAAGAAAGCTGGATGAAGAGCTTCAAAAGCAAGAGGCTGAGAAGATAAAGTTAACACAACAGTCAGCCTCTGAAACACCAATAGGGCAGAGTCAGGAAGAGGAAAACCCTGAGGTGCAAATCCTTCAAGTTCCTGCTAGCATCACTCCAGTGACTCCTATGCTCCAGCTAGTTCCCTTCTTCCAAAAGAAAGGGGAAGAAGTCCTGGACTTCAGCACTATCTATTACGACAGGGCCACCAAAAGAATCATGAGGAGAATGGAGAAGAAGGTGGAAGCCAAAGATCTATCAGGGAAGATGGTCACAGATACTGCAGTCATGCTGGGGATTGACAAAGACCCTATGCTCACAATAAGATCCGGGGCTACACTAATTGATGCCTCCGCTGATAATGTAAACAAGATAATGATTGAGCTAGAGTCGGCAAAGAAGACCACTGCTCAACTAAAAGACACGCTGAGGCAAGAAAGAATGAGGGTAATAGACTAAAAAGGAATTATGAGCACGTGCTAAGGGAGATGGAATCCACAAAGGGTGAAATCCATGCCCTCCAGGTAGAGGCGCAAGCCAAAGAGACAGCACAAGAGGCTCTAGAAAATGTACAATAGGAAGTCCAAAATCTGAGAAATGAGAAGGAACAGTTGAAGGCAAAAGTGGAAGACCTAGAGGCGCAGCAGTATATTATCTATGAATCCAATACTGCATACACCCAAGGACTGAAAGAGCAGCTGGATTCTCTGACTGCTGAACTGGAGATGGCAAAGGAACAGCAAGTCGATCTGCAGCCATTTAAAGAATATATCCTAGCGCAAAAGGCTAAAATGTTGCAGTTGTAGACTGCTTTGGAAGAAGAAAGATGCAAGGTTCTTCAGATGGACAGCAGGTTGGAGGAGATCATAGAAACTTCCTCCTATTTCGTAGACAGGTCCTAAGATGTTCTTGAGGTCTTGAACGCCAGAATGGCAAGACCAAAAGATGATGCCGAGATCCCAGCAGAGCTATCAGTCAAAGATCATCAAACTCTCAGGAAAGATCACAACCTGGTAGAGTTTGCCATCAGCACTACTGAAGACTTTAAGAAGACTGTCAAGAGGACACAGGGAGCATGCTCGGAGTATTTTAAAAGGTTCCTCAATGCTTACAACCGCTGCCAGGCAGAGGCTGAGCTCAGGTTTGAAGAGTTCCCAGATCATGAGGCCTTTGTGGAAGTATTGCAGAAAAGACATCAAGAGGTGGAGGCCAGGACGCAGCAGATTCAATCCATTGATGCCATGGTATTGAAGAACGAAGTGGGCCACACAGCCATTAGCATACAAATTATAGAAGACCAGCTTCGGTTGAGCCCAGCAAGGATTGAGGCCATCAGGAACCAGGTCGACAAGTTTGAGATTAACATCCAGTTCCTAGAGCCATGCGCTTTTGAAGGCCTTGCTGGTGAAACAGCAGCGTGGAAAAAATTCTTTGAAAACCAAGCGGGATCTTCCTCATAGAGGACTGGTCAACTTTTTATTAATGTAATATTTTTGTAAAAGTTTTGAGAAATGAAGCGTTGGGAAAGAAAAAGGTTGGGAAGCCGAAAGGTCACTTTGGGCAGCCCAACCATTTTGACTTTTTGTATAAAAGTAGGAAACATAGAGAAGGGAAGGGCTTTTTTCCCCAGTATGACTGGAAGGTTGTTGTAAGAAGAACTATTTCCTTTTGCAATAAAAAGTACAGTTTGCCTGTTGAAAGAAGATCGGTGGGATTTCAAATGTGTTGCCATGGATAGTCGAAAGATGAACTACTTTGTTTTTCAGCATTATATCCATGAATCGTGAGATCGTTCTAACTTTACGACCTATGTCTTTGTTTGATGATTTCTGATTTATTTCATGAAAAAACCACCATGAGTAATGTATGTTAGTCATAAACAATTAGCTATCTAGTTGTGAAATATCCTCCATTGTTCATGCATGTGGAATTTAATGTCAGCTATCTGTAGTTGCTTTTATTATGCGTGCACATTCACATTACTCATTCATATTAATCACAAGTGGGCTCCCCAGGGATAGGATAGAATAGGTAGATGAGTAGGCATATAGATAGGTAGTCATTTTAGATCATAGATGCATGTGTGATTCTGGTGCTGGTGAGCCTAAGACGATAGGTAAGAACCTGCGCATCACATTGTGACTGCTCCCCGCATCCTTCACCACCCTGCATAATCAGTTAAATACTTGCATATCATTCTTAAGTCAAAAATACAAATTCCGGTGGACCGGGCCGCAACCGGTAAACCCTTGTTGTTACTTTGACCTACGGTAGCCGGACCATAAAACCGGACGGATTCCCTATACCAAAAGGGTCAACGGGCTAGTTGGGAACGTTGATTGGGGAGAATCCCTTCCTGTTTCTGCCCACGAATTTCCAAGCCTCAACAAGTCCTTAGTCCCTCAAGGTGGAACAAAATATCCCGAAAGATATGAGTGCACATGAATACGAATGCTTCATCAAGCCGATTAAAAAACTTATTCTTTTCAACATGGTGTTGGGGCTCAATCTCTCTGCCCATTGTCATCCTAAACAGACTAAGCTTGCACAAGGATACCTTCATATCTTCCCTCCAATAAATGTAGTTTAAAGGTGTAAGGATCTAGGGTATGAGAGCTGAAGAATCCATCTTTCTGTACGATGAACAGTTAATTCCTCCAAAATATACATAGGTACTTGCAAATAACACTACAAAAACCAAATTATTTTCGCAATCATGTCATTTTCAACCCTTTCCACCTCGACATGTACACTTTCACAGAGTCTGTTACACCCGGATATAATTCTGTGGACAGAATTCAGAGGGAGCAAGGCTATCATTCCAAGATTTATGTGGAAACCCAGTTGCTTCTGGTGTACAAAAGAGATCAGACGAGACTTATTGCTATCCTGAACAAGGCTCTGATACCATGTTGAATTTGTGAACCATTGATCTACAGGAAAATGAGAGAAATTGTGAAGTAGGTGTTAGGATTTATAATCCTCCCTTGACCAAACTATCTATTAGATCATTTTAGCCTAATGTAAGAGTTTAATTTAATTATTTGGGTCCACTAGTACCATTGGGGCCACATGTACCAGTTACTAGAGTGTGGGGAACACCAATAGAGCCTAACTTCCACTGAATGCACTTTCATGCATCAGTTTAGGCACCTCCTAGGCCAATCCCTACATTTTAGGAGCCACAGGGAGTCCCAACACCAATCTCCTTCAATCAGTTGGAGTTGGAACTAGTTAATCTTAGTTATTCTTCAGTTTCTTTCAGTTAGATCACAATCAGTTCAGTTAGCACCCGTTATGCATGGCTGCATGTGGATAAGGTGCCTTTTCTCAACTACCACTTCAGTTAGACCGAGTTAACTGATTTGAACTCATTGCTTGACTGGATTTGACATTGGGAGTTAACTACTTGGACACCAATATTGATTGAGACATATGTAGTTAGCTAGCTAGTCATAGATAGTCATATACAGTGGGGAGATTCGAATTCATCCCTAATGATTTGAATTATTTTCCTATGTAACACTATTGTAACACCGGATTATGTAATGAAGATAATAATGTAATTATTTGAACAATACTTGTTTTTTTCTTGTGAGATTTGATTTGTTCATTTTGTATAATTCATTCCTACTCACTGCATCAATAATTTGGACTCATTTTGTTGATGATATAAATGGTGAAATAATTCTAACATGGTATCAAATCCATTTCAAGAAAGCTTCCTGTTTGCCTGCTCTTCATTGAACACCAGAAGTAGTTGGGTTTCCACATAAGTCCCACAAAGAGTTCCTTGCTTCCTCTGAATTTATTCAGAGTGGCGGTGCGAGCATGACGGACCCTGAGAAATTTTTCATGTCGAGAGGGATGGCATGATTCTAACATATTTTGAATGTTTTAGTGTTTTGCAGTGAAATTCTACAGGTGTTATGTAGCTTGTGTGAAGATATTGTCTTTTCCAACAGGAGAATTATGGATTCTTAACCTTCTACACCTCAGATCCTAACACCCTTCAATTATGTTGATTTGAGAGCAGACATGCAGCTGGCCTTGTGCAAGCATGGCTACTTCGGGATAATACTTGGTAGGGAGGTCGAGCCCCATCATCCAGTTGAGAGAAGCAAGTTTCGGAACCACTTAGATGAAGCTTTCGGTTATCTATGTACTCACATATCCAAAAATCTCCTCTTCCACCTTGAAGGTTTGAGGACTCCCAGAGAATCCTTGGAGAATCTTGAAGACTTGTTTGGAAAGCAAGATGAGCTTTGGGGACACATTCTGGAGAACGAGTTGGTAGCCTTACATCCTAGCAATTTTTAGACGATGCAACAATTCTTTACTAAATTCATGTTTCTTGCACTTCAATGCAGATAGTACGGAATGGAAATAAAGGATGATCAGAATGTGCTCTCCATACTCAAAAAACTAGGCCTTGAGTATCATGTATTTGTCTCAATCTTCCATTCCGGGAGAGCTTATAGTCCTAATTGGAAGATTCCCTCACTTGATTCCTTTTTTGAGTACTTAATATAGGAGCAAGAGAAGTTGATCTAGATGGGAGTCATCAAGAATTCCAAATATCAAGCTCTCCTAGTGACAGATTCTAACAAAGCACAAGCTAAAGGTAAATCTAAATGGAAGGAGCATAAAACAAATTGATTCGAAGCCTAAAGAGAACCAGAAGACTTTTGAAGAAGCCTCCAGCTCTAAGAAAAAGAAGAAGTTCGAAAAAAATATGTGTCCCTATTGTATGAGGGGTTTTGACCTTGAAGAATCTCGTATCAAGAAGCAAGTTTACCAGTTGACTTCTCTCCTCAAGCAGAATAACATTGATCTCCCTTAAAGAGAAAAGAATCCTGATGATGAACCACAACTAGAAGGTGATGGAAGGTGCCATGCCTTGAAGGCTAGCCTTGTTCAGTGAATAGCATATATAATTGATTATGGAGCTTCCAATCACATGGTTGGCTCCAAAGAATCCTTCTCCATCCTCACACTATCAAAAGGGACTAATATTCACATGGGAGATGATTCCCAAATTCCAGCAGAAGGAAGGGGCTCAGTCATAGCAAAGCATGGCGAGTTCAAGAATGTTCTTGATGTGCCCTCCCTTGCAGCTAATATGTTGTCTATTTATCAGATAACTCATACAGGCTCTCCTAAGAGAGTTACATTTGATTCAGATACAGTTGAAATCACAAAAAAATCTACTAGACAACTCATAGCGAAAGGTATTGCAAATCATTCTACTAAAGCTTATGAGTTCTCACATTTTTTACCTGTCTCACCTCCTACAACTTTATTGTGTCATGATAACAACACCAGCAATATTTGGCATGAGAGATATGGTCATATCAATTTCAAATATCTCCAGCAACTCCACAATGATAAAATGGTTGAAGGTTTACCTCTTATCCAAACTTTCGATGGAGTATGTTTTGGTTGCTTGGTAGGTAAGAATCCAAAGAAGAGGTATGAAGTTGGGAAGGCACATAAAGCTGCCTCTATACTTTATTTGATACATACTGATCTGGGTAGACCTATTCCCACAAACTCCATTAATGGTTGCAAAAATTTCCTCACCTTTATTGACGATTGTTCTAGGTACTGTTGGATCTACTTTATGAAACAAAAATCACAAGTTTTTGATATTTTTAAAGTTTTTAAAGCTATGGTTGAGAACAGTTTCAGTAAGAAAATCAAGTCCATAAGATCTAATAAAGGAGGAGAGTGCATGAAAAAAGAGTTTCAGTATTTCTATGAATTAGATGGGATTCAAATGGAACACTCAGTTCCATACACACCATAGCAAAATGGTGTGGTTGAGAGGAAGAATATATCACTAAAGGAGATGGAAACGTGCCTTCTCCATGGTAAGAATCTCCCTCCTCTTTGGGTAGGAGCTGTAAATTGTGCTTCATATTTGCATAATAGAGTGCATCATAAATCAGTGGTTGGGACCACTCCATTCAAAGCACTGCATTGGTATAATCCCAATATCTCTCATTTGAGAGTTTTTGGTTCCAAATCTTGGGCCAGAATGCCACTTGACAAGAGGAAGGCCTTCCAAGCCCAAAGTAGCAAATGCATTCTGCTGGGATATGCAGAAGATGGAAATGAATACAAGTTGATAGAGGTTTCAACTAAGAAATGCTTCATTGAGTGCAGTGTTCAGTTTGAAGAAGATCAGTTGTATTATGCACCACCATCCCAAGCACAAGAAGGTATAAACACTCTTCCTCCCATTTCTTATGATGATGATTTGTTACATGTTTCAGATTTAGATGAAGAGGATCAAGACCAACATAATCATGTTATTAAGGATGAACCTCATGAGATTCTAGATCCAGATCCAACCCCCTTTCCAAACCAAAGGCCTCAGCCTAGATGGGCTCAAAAACTCATTGAAGCAACTAGGAATGGTGCTGGAATTCTAGAAGACAGAAGGAGAACTAGGTCCCAGTATCAAAATGAGCATGTTGCACTCTCTCTCATATATTCGCTCCCTACAGAGTGGTGCAACCAAATTCCAGGTCGGTGCTACTTGATGATAGCGAATGATCAACTACTTGGCCCATAGAAGAAGAAACTTGATCATTCTCTACCTTTACCATCTAGAAGAAACACACAGATTCATCAATTCAGAAATTCATTGAGAGGTTCACATGCACAACTTCAGGATGCTGCTGCATAGAGCTACAAAATTTCCAGCAGTGTTTTGACAAGTTATTTTTCTAATGAGGAAGCATCTTTCTTCTAAAGATAGCTTGCGTTTTCCTGCTTTTTTGCTTATCTTGAGGGTGGGGGGGGGGGTTCCCAAGAAGTTTTCCCCTATTTCCTTGGTTTATTAAGCAACATTTTTTTTAATCTTTTAGATTATACATGGGTGAATTTTGGCGTTGTTATAATCCTCCCTTGACCAAGCTGTCTAATAGATTATTTTAGCCTAACTTAGGAGTTTTATTTAATTATTTGGGTCCACTAGTACCATTGGGTCCACTAATGGGGGCACATGTAATAGTTACTAGAGTGTGGGGAACGCTGATAAAGGATAACTGCCACTGACTGCACTTGCATGCATCAATTTAGGTGCCTCCTAGGCCAATCCCTGCATTTTAGGAGCTACTGGGAGTCTCAACACCAACCTCCTTCAATCAGTTGGAGTTGGAACTTGTTAAGCTTAGTTATTCTTCAGTTACTTTTAGTTAGATCACAATCAGTTCAGTTAGCGCTAGTTATGCATGGCTGCATGTGGATAAGGCGCCTTTTCTCACCTACCACTTCAGTTAGACTGAGAAAATGTTTTGAACCGATTGCTTGACTAGATTTGACATTGTGAGTTAACTACTTGGACATCGGTATTGATTGACACATATTTAGTTAGCTAGTCAGTCAGAGTTAGTCACATCCAGTGGGGAGATTCAAATTCATCCCTAATTATTCAAATTATTTTCCTATGTAACACTATTGTAACATCGGATTATGTAATGAGAATAATACTGTAATTATCTGAGCAATACTTGTCTGTTTCCTGTGAGATTTGATTTGTTCAGTTTGTATAATTCATTCCTATTCACCGCATCAATAATTTGGAATCATTGCTTGATGATCTAAATGGCACATCAATTCTAACAGTAGGATTATGCAGTTGAATATCAAGAACAATGTACACTGAACAAGAAAAATTTGAGACAAATATGATAAGAATTGATCAGTTAATTACAACATTAATCGTCATTCATTCAATGAATAACACAATAAATAGAATTTGAATGCCATGTATAGGATTGAAATATACCAGCTCAAGTTGACTGAATAGATAACTAGGTTTGTCTAAATCATTGTCGGATCTCACTAGTTTAACTCCATATTTCTAAATCAGTTCTACAATCAATTAACTAATGAGGTAGGTGGAAAATGTGCCACTCCCCATGCAGGCATGCAAAAATAGCTCTAGAATAACTAAGAGCGATCTCACTGATTGTAATTGGAGGTTGACTCAACATAACTACCTACCTACCACAACCAACTGATGGAGGATACTGGTGGAACTTAGAGTGTCTCCTAGAATGTAAGGATTGCCACCAGTGGCACCAATGGCACCAATGGCACTGGTGTCACCAATGGCATCGGTGGCACCAATGGCACCAATATTCATGGTGGCACCAAACACTAGTAAATGACTCCTAAGTTAGGCAATATGATCAATTAGACTATATTTGGTCAAGGGAGGGTTAAATAATACTAATAGACCCTTCTCACAATGATAAGGTTTGCTTTGATAAATTTTCAACAATATATTTAAGTTCCTAAAATACGTGCATAAATTTTAAGTTTTCAAAGGGTTCTCTTGCTTCCTTGATTTTTTTCCATCAGTGGGAGGAGATATAGATTTTCCAATTGTTCCCTATCCTTTGCATATGGAAAGCTCACTATCTCCACTAGCCTACAAAGTTGAAATCCCTTTTCCAGCTGCCATTTTCGGTAATAACCATTGTTTGTACAACTCTACTTTATTATCAGTACCTCATCCAAAGGAAACTTTGAAGATGGTGATGTGATTGGTAGATTAAAATAATATGCCCCTTGAACCACATGTGAACCACATATAGTTTAGGATTCTTGATTAACTCCATCAAAGTATTATTAAGATTTTAAAAAAACCTATGTTTGGATAAAGTATAATTCTTATAGGTTTATCCTTCAATGGCTTCCATATGCCACGGTTAGCTTATCTCACTTGGTGAGTGACCTATATAATTTAGATGAACTTCCCTTAGAACATCGTATCATTTCCAACTAAGTTAATTACCCTTGC
The DNA here is from genome assembly GCA_001517045.1 of Pseudotsuga menziesii. Taxonomy (NCBI): domain Eukaryota; kingdom Viridiplantae; phylum Streptophyta; class Pinopsida; order Pinales; family Pinaceae; genus Pseudotsuga; species Pseudotsuga menziesii. The sequence goes on from LPNX010615308.1 coordinate 218,210, forward strand.
TATTGTGCAAGGTAAATATTTATGTTCACTATTTCTTTATTTGTCTACCAAGCATCAAAGGACTCAACAATGGATTCTCCTTCCCAATTCCCTTCTTCTTCAACAAACTATCCTACACCACCATACCTTCTCTCCATGTGATTCTTTCTTTATCTTTGCCTAATAACCTAACTTTGTTGTAATGTTTCCAAAATTGTATCTTTTTACCAAATTCTCTCATCTCTTTATATTTTAGCTTTACTCCATAATGATTAAGGTTATACATGTATTGCTTCCATTATTCAGTTAATACTCAATTGAAATTTAGATTTTCATCCCTGATTCCAAATGGTTCTTAATCCATGATCAGCTACATCTAACAAGCTAAAAGTCTATGAAGACAATTATGAAAAGGTCTATCAATATGAAACTTCTAGTGTAATACAAGTAAGGATATTCTTGAATTTTAACTTTGTCACCTTTCCCTACCTTCCATACTAACCATCTCCCTATTAAGGGGAAAATTTTCACCATTGCCTTCCAAACAATTGAGGCTCTTCTAGTTATGTTCGTATTTTTTCTTATCCATTATTCAAATGTTTTTGGAGAAAAGTATTTGGAATTCATCATTTTTCCCCAATGAACTTCATTGTGCATCAATATACATAAGCACTTTACTACTAGGGCCATTCCAAACAAGTGAATATTTTAGCCCCACCATCCTCCTTTGTCTTAGCCAATTTTCTACATTTCACTAGGGGAATACCATCTTTTTCTCTTTTTCCTATCTAAATAAAGTTGGATGATGTTTTCCTTATCTTATCCCATTTTCCTTTAGGTATATGGGCTATAGATAACCAATACACTAAGATCACTCCAAAACTAATTTCCCTATCGTTAAAATTCCTCCCATATAGAATCACCTATAACACCATTTTGGAACTATTTATTAACCAAATCTATGTTATTTTCCTATAATCATTAGGTTTTAAATGAAAACCTAATTATTTGATTCTATTATCAAAAGGATCAGTGATATAGGGGTGCATTGTGTACATTATGCTTCTTATTTCTTTCCAAGACCATTAAAATGGATGGAAAATTTTAAAATATTGCTTTTCATAACTATAGATTTATTGTGACAAAGAAAAATAATTCCTCATTTGTATCCCTTTAATGGAGCTTCTTCTCTTTCTAGTCATGATCATTTTACTAAGGCATTCTACATCCAAAAGGAATAGAAACGGTGATAAAAAATAACCATGTATTGAGAACCTTAAAGGAAAAAAGAATCTAGAAGGCGATCCATTTATCAACATATTAAAAGACATTAAGGATAAGCACCCCATGTTCCCATTCACTACTCTCCCTCTTTTTTAGATTTAACATGTCTCAGGAAACTCTCAGGTACTTCCCCTCATTTTGAGGATGGTACCCAAAATAAATCATCAACCTTTATTACAGGGCCTAACCCAGTGGGGACATCGAGTGAGGGTGTAATGTCCATTTTTAAGAAATTTTATTAAATGACCAATTTCACTTTTTTCCCAATTTCGACCTTTCACTAGTTTTGATGTCTAGCTCTCCAAACTGACCCAAATGCTGCGAAATATTCTAATAAGGTGTATGAATGATATTAAGACTTGAATATTATGTTTAGGGATGATTTATGACCCTCCAATTACTTCTAAAAACTTGTTTAATAGTCTAACCAAAGTAGGATTCTTACTAGCAAATTGGGACTCCAATTCCCCCCCGGGTAAATGTTGGAAATGGCTTCTCAAATTCTCCCAAACCCACTTGAATTTCTAAAGCGCAATCCCTCCATGAGAAATAATATGCAATAAAAATTTCAAATGGTTGAGAGAAAGTGCTACACTAGAAGGAACCTCCAAATACAACTCCATAAAGCTCCATGAAAGACCTGAGCGGCCTCTCTAAACACCAACTTGGATGGGAATATTTCACCCTCGAAATTAGCTAAGGAAAGAAACTAGTCATCCACTAGATCTCTCAATTCACAAATGAAAATTTCTCAAATGATCAAAAAGCTCTTCTCTTGGTTGATTCCTGTATTTTATAAACATACTTATCCTTCTAATGTTACCAATCCATCCACAAACTCAATAAATTCGAATTTGGGTGTGGCATCAATATTTTCCATGTGTCCTCCCTTTCCTAGCCTTCCATCTTCCCCAATTTGAGTAGGAACCCATTGAGCTTCCTCAAATCACATGAGCACCCTCTTGGATGCTCTATTTAGACCTGACATGTCAAATATGTCAGATGTCAGCCTTCATATATGATTTGTGTCATAGGTGTCATAGCATCTTCTTCATTGTTGTCATAGAGCTAGGGAATCTAGTCCAAGTGTCTCACTAGCTCCAAAATGACTCTTCCTCTCCCATGTAAGTTACATTTCCTTCCAAATTCAACCTATGATGCATATGGCCAATTGTATAAGCCTTATAACTCATCCAAGAAAATTTAGGCTTCCCATGGATTCGAAATCGCAAGAGGAGGATGCCACGTGGCATATAAATTCTAGCTTGTGTGGGCCCCATAGTCTCCATGTGTCTCCATGCTCCATTGCCACTTCAATTTTCTCTTGTATTCATTTAATAATATCCATTATTAAATACTTATTCCATTCGAATGTATGAACATCATTTATTTCCCCCCTTATTCCAAATCTCAAAGCTTCCACCCCCAACCTAGGAAACTAGTAATTTTCCTCCTTAGCAATTATTTGACCCTTAGCATCAATTTGAAAAACTCTCATGAATATGGAAAATGTGATTAGGCCATTTGACCCAATGAAAAATTTGGGACATGACAAATCCTCCCTTCCCAATATTGCTTGTCCTCAAGCAATTTCAAACATGGGTGTTGAAGAACCTGATTTCTGTATGATTCTTTGAAGTTGCCACTGAGTTGCCCAACTTTGAGTATTTGAGATTCCATGAAGATTTTAGAGAGGAACCATCATGCTTGCTGCTGCACTACTCTGATTAAAATAATTTTATTAAGTGGGGAATCCATCTCCCATACTGTTTGTTTCCCCAAAAAATCGAAATCAATGGGACTAAAAACTATTGAGGATCACATTGCTTGTATTGCACCCCAACAATTAAGAGTGCTCTCCAACCCATACCATTAGGAAAGAGAATTCTGGGATCCCATTTTGTTGTATTCATTCTTCCAAATATCATGAGTACATAATATATATCATCAAAGTACATAACAACATAATAAAAATCTACATCAAGGAGGTGCCTCATCAAAAAATCATGAAATTGCTTATACCTCCAAGTAATTATACGACCATTTTCCAAGTGCATACAAACTTCAAGTGACCAATAAAATCTACTCCAATGACATAGGTGAGGATCCCATGTCCTATAATGCTGCTCCAAAAGGATGTGATATGCATCAAAATATTCAGCCATGTATTATTTCATCCAAGAAGTAAATGAAGAATCTCCACTAAAATCTGAACCAAATAATGAGCAAAAAAAACAAGGAGACTTCAAATGACTCAAAGAAGTCTCACCCATACATCCATGAATGAGAGAATCATAAGGATATAACAAAGTATGTGGGTGGAAACATATTTTTTCTCCAATCATAAAACTATTCACCCCAATGTTGGATGAAGTTCCTCCAACATCAAATGAACCAAGTGTTGAGCAAGAAAAACCATGATTCTTCAAGTGACTCAAATTCATATCATAGGTGCATCCATGTAGATGTGCATCATAAAAAAAGTAACAGAGGATACTACTGCAAATGTTCATAAGAATGTGCTCCAACCATGTCATCATAAAAATTAAATCTAGGAGTTCCATACTCCTCATGTGGCACCATCAAAAAGAACCCTTTCACCCATACTTCATTGAGACTAATGCTACAAAACATGGAATTGTAGGATGTAGGAGAATGAACTAACTCACCCAAATAATAAAAAAGTGCAGAAGTTTCATAATGGGAAGGATCCATATGGGTAGTATCATGCAACTCCTTCAAAAGTGTGAAACCTTTGTCATAGATGGGTTCCAATTTAGAGGAATCATGATCTTCTTTAAAAATTGTATAAGCTTCATCAAGAGACAATTCAAGTTCCTCTTCCACCACATCAAGTGTTTGGATCTCTTCAAGTTAATCTTCAAAAACATCAAGCACATTCAAATTTCCACATTTCTCATGATTCACCATGTCATGAGAATCCTCCAAACAATCTACCCTTTGACAATCTGAAACATAGGAGGAAAAACAAGTACCTTGCAACTTTTCAAGAAGTTGCTCATTTTGAATTGTGAGCTTCTGATTATCCTCATTATTCTTCAAGTATGCATCATGTAACAATTCATTAAGCTCAAAAAAATGGTTTCTATCAAAAATAAAAGACATGAAATTACCTTTGATGTGGCACATTTCTCTTTGAATCTTCTCCATGTCTTCAAGGAAGGATGTTTCCTCCAATGAAGTAGCCCTCCAACAAGAATTTGACACTAATGCTTGAGTGCCATGGAGTATGCTAAGGGACTCTTGGATCTTCTTTTCATTCATATTTAAGGACCCTTCAAGAAAATGAGGTTCTTGCAAATGGACCTCCTCATCTTCTTCCTTCTTGCTTGGACCAACTTCATGAAGCTCAAGTGGTGATGGGGAAGTTGATCTTGTTTCTTCTTCAACTGCTACAAGGTCTTCATTTTCATGTTAAATGGAAGTTTTTATTGCAGCAACACTTTCAAATCTGATCTCTATGTCACCAACATAGATTTTTGAGCACCCATCAGTAGGTACTCTTTCATAGTTCAATGATCCATCAATAGATTCTCTTTGATTTACACAACCCTCATTGGTAAGGATTGTGTGCTGGTGTTCACTTCCTCTTTATGTTCTTCTCTGTAATCACCTTGAGGTAATTGATTCTCCACTTCATGATCTTCTATTTCTTTCTGTAATGGTGTATCTAGGCTCTTTCCACAAGTAGTCTATTTTTTTCTCATTTCATGCTCTTCCAAACTTGTGGATTTCTTATTGTCCCTTAATGAATTCACATTTGAATTATTTTTCCTAAATTCATTCATCCAATCATAAAAGTCTTCAAAATGAATGGTCTTATGTGTCTCTCCATGATGGAAACTTGTACTACCCCCAACTGCCATCTTACCCCTAAGTTGTCTAGCCATCAATTCGAATACTTTCATAAGCTTCTTGGTCATGTCTTCAAATATATGTTCCATGATTAGATGATTTTTTGTTGCTAAATTGCATTCAGAGAGGCATCGTTTGAAGGTGCCTAGCCTGTTTTAAGAGAATGGAGATTTTTTACGGGAGAAATGAGCTTTGAGAAAGGATCAACTTTTGGCTCATTTTTAAGGATATGATTTTGGTATCATATCTGAAGGGTACTTATAAGGGGGGGTGCCTACTTTTTTTCCCTCTTCAACAAAAGCACTTTTGGTTTCAATATATAATGGTGGTCCCTGACTTCTTGTACTCATAAATATCAAACCACATCAAGTGCCAATATCATGCTATGATACCACTGTAATGTCCCTTTCTAAGAAATTTTATTAAATGACCAAATTTTCACTTTTTTCTCAATTTCGACCTTTTACTAGTTTTGATGTCTATGTCTCCAAATTGCCCCAAATGCTCCGAAATATTCTGAGAATGTGTATGAATGACATTAAGACTTGAATATTATGTTCAGGGATAATTTATGACCCTCCAATTACTTCTACAAACTTGTTTAATATTCTTACCAAAGTAGGAGTCTTTACTAGCAAATTGGGACCACTCCAATTCCCCCCTGGGAAAATGCTGGAAATTGCTTCTCAAATGCTCCCAAACCCACTCGAATTTCCAACGCACAATCCTTCCATGAGCAAGAATATGCAATAAAAACTGGAAATGATTGAGAGAAAGTTTTGCACTAGAAGGAACCATGAGCTGCCTTGTAGCTTACACATGCAAATACAACTCCATTAAAGCTCCATGAAAGACCTGAGTGGCCTCTCCAAACACCAACTCAGATAGGAATATTTCACCCTCGAAATTGGCTAAGGCAAGAAACTAGTCATCCACTAGATCTCTCAACTCACAAATCAAAATTTCTCAAATGATCAAAAATATCTTCTCTTGGTTGATTCTTGTATTTTATAAATATCCTTAGCCTTCTGAGGTTACCAATCCATCCAAATACTCAATCCAATTCAAATTTGGGTGTGGGATCAATTTTTGCCATGTGTCCTCCCTTTCCTAGCCTTCCATCTTCCCCCAATTTGAGTAGAAACCCATTGAGCTTCCCCAAATCACATGAGATCCCTCTTGGATGCTCTTTTTTGACCTGACATGTCGGATGTCAGCCTTCAAATCTTATTTGTGTCATAGGTGGCATTGCATCTTCATCATTGTTGTCATAGAGCTAGGGAATCTAGTCCAAGTGTCTCACTAGCTCCAAAATTACTCTTCTTCTCCCATGTAAGTTACATTTCCTTCCAAATTTGACCTATGATACATATGGACAAGTGTATTAGCCTTATAACTCATCCAATAATATTTAGGCTTCCCATGGATTCAAAATTGCAAGAGTGGGATGCCATGTGGCACAGAAATTCTAGCTTGTGTAGGCCCCATAGTATCCATGTGTCTCCATGCTCCATTTCCACTTCAATTTTATCTTGTATTTATTTAATGAGCTCCATTATTAAATATTTATTCCATTCTAATGTCTGAACATATTTTATTGTCCCCCTTATTCCAAATCCCAAATCTTCCACCCCCAACCTAGGAAACTAGTAATTTTCCTCCTTGGCAATTATTTGACCCTTAGCATCAATTTGACAAACTCTCATGAATATGGAAAAAGTGATTAGGCCATTTTGACCCAATGAAAAATTTGGGACATGACAAATACTCCCTTCCCAATATTGCTTGTCCTCAAGCAATTTCAAACATGGGTGTTGAAGAACCTGATTTCTGTATGATTCTTTGAAGTTGCCACTGAGTTGCCCAACTTTGAGTCTTTGAGATTCCATGAATATTTTAGAGAGGAAACACCATGCTTGTTGCTGCACTACTCTAATTGAAATCACTTTATTAAGTGGGGAATCCATCTCCCATACTGCTTGTTTCCCAAAAAAATTGAAATCAATGGGACTAAAAACTATCCCAGGGTCCCATTGCGTGTGTTGCACCCCAACAATTAATGGTGCTCTCCAACCCATACCATTAGGAAAGAGAATTCTAGGATCCTGTTTTCTTCTATGCATTCTTCAAAACATCATGAGTACATAATATATATCATCAAAGTACATAACAACATAATAAAAATGTACGTCAAGGAGGTTCCTCATAAAAAAAGTCATGAAAGTGCTTATACCTCCAAGTAAGTAGACCACCATTTTCCAAGTGCATACAAGCTTCAAGTGACCAATCAAATCTGCTCCAATCACATAGATTCAAGTGACCAATCAAATCTTCTCCAATGACTCAAAGAAGTCTCACCCATACATCCATGAATGAGAATCATAAGGATATATCAAAGTATGTGGCTGGCAAGAAAAATGTTCTCCAATCATAAATCTATTCACCCCAGTGTTGGATGAAGTTCCTCCAACATCAAATGAACCAAGTGTTGAGCAAGAAAAACCATGAGTCTTCAAGTGACTCAAATTCGTATCATAGGTGCATCTCTCAATCACCTATTTTTCAATTATTTAATTATAATATTTCAAAACCTTATTTTATTATTATTAAAACAAATAATAAAATAAATTTTTTTATTATATAATAATTAATACGATAATTAATTATTATTTAAAAAACTATATATATAGTTTATAAAAACATTAATATAATTATTAATTAATTAATTAATAATTATTATTATGAAAGGAATATTATTATTATTATTATTTTATAATAATTATTGTTGAAAAAAAGGGGTTATTTAACCTACCGAAGAAGACCAATTATTGTTGAATAAATAGTCAAAGGAAAACAAAATCGAAAAAAATCGAAGACCATCATCATCTAGTGTGGAAGAAATCAGAGATCATGGAATCTGGTTTACGGCTACAAATAGAGAAATTAGAAGCCAAGTTAAAAATTTATCAAAGAGACAATGAAGAGTTACGGGACATAAATACGAAATCGGAAATGTTGATTAAATTACATAAGATGCAAAAAGAGCGCAAGGAACAAAAAATTTCCAACCAAAAAAATCATAGAGAAAATTTGTCTACCCAAATTAAGAAATTAAAAGACAAAAATGATTTCAATCACAGACAAAAAAATCAAGATATAAAGAAAGAAATAAGTGATTATGAAGCAGAAATAATACGCTTGAACAAAATCGTTAACGACAAAGATGAAGAACTAACGCACATACGACAGAAATTAGAACATCAAGAATCAATGGTCGACCAGTATCGACAACAGATAAAAGTTCTTAAACAACAAAACAATGACTCTAAAAAGGAGCACAAGCTGAAGATTGCAAAGAGTAATAAAACAATTTTCGACAATTCTGAAGAAATTTTCAGATTAAGAAATCATAACAAAACCCTGATTACAAAAATCAAAAAATTGAAAAATAGTAGCAAGAGAGAATACTCTGGTGAAGACCTCGAAGGAAAAATAGTGGAAAATCAAGAAGAAAACTAGTCTCTAAATAACCGTAATCAGGAACTACAGAATCAGATCAAGGAGTTAGAAATTGAAAAAAAATCTCAAGAGGAAAGAATCGAAAATATTCATAATCATGAACAATCTACTGGAGAACCAAGAAGCATAAACCAGGAAAATGCATCCAAAAATCAAATCGAGGAAGTGAAGACAGTCCTCGCCACAGTCCAAAAGAAAGAAGAACAAACAATACCTACACCTTACAGACATCCTAATTATAATAGTCATTTTGACCAACGGCAGGGTCAAAATGAAGATTCACAAAAGACTAATGTGCACATGCGAAAATATCGACATACCAAGCAACAATTGATACGAATTGTCCCACAAAAAGATCTCAGAGCTCCGATAAAAATAGATCTGGGATGGACCACAGCAGATACGATGCGACAATTCTCCTAGGGAATCCGTAATTCGTATCGACTCATATCCTCAAATGTTGCAAATACAAAAGGGAAAGAATTCTAAGACGACGGATTAAAATAAATCAGACATTAATGTCCAATACAATTTTGAGGACAAAGATTCCCTTAAGGGAAAGGCAATGTAACGAACATAAAATAATAATTAAATAACTAATAATAAACATAATTAACTATAATATTGAAAGGACATGACCCTTCAAGTCACAATTACCAAGCCTTATTTAATAGGCGGGTCATCAACCATTGTAATCTATCTTATCTATTATCTTTCATCCTATCATTAACATATACTTGTCTTATGGCTTATCGAATATTCCAGGTGTTCTGGTGAATAATATTGTATGAGCAAATAATTATTGTATGAACGAATATTCACAAAGTAACAAAGGATGCTGCTTCAAATGTGCATAAGAATGTTCTCCAACCATGTCATCATAAAAAGTAAATCTAGGAGTTCCATACTCCTCATGTGGCACCATAAAAAAGAACCCTTTCACCCATACTTCANGAGAAGGAAATAACTCACCCAAATGATCAAAAAGTGCAGAATTTTCATCATGGGAAGGATCCATATGGGTAGTATCATGTAGCTCCTTCAAAAGCGTGAAACCTTTGTCATAGATGGGTTCCAATTTGGAGGAATCATGCTCTTCTTTAAAAATTGCATAGCCTTCATCAAGAGACAATTCAAGTTCCTCTTCCACCACATCAAGTGTTTGGATATATTCAAGTTCATATTCAAACACATCAAGCACATTCAAATTTCCACATTTCTCATGATCCACCATGTCATGAGAATCCTCCAAACAATCTACCCTTTGACAATTTGAAACATAGGAGGAAAAACAAGTACCTTGCAACTTTTCAAGAAGTTGCTCATTTTGAATTGTGAGCTTATGATTATCCTCATTATTCTTCAAGTATGCATCATGTAACAATTCTTTAATCTCAAACAAATGGTTTCTATCAAAAACCCTAGCCGCACTTCAGAGAACGGCCATCTGAGCATTGCGTTTTTTATGAATTTAATATCTATAAACTTACATGTTATTGTAAACTTTAGATCACATTGTTTTGTTACTTGTAATCTTTTATCTTTGCATACCCAGCCTAATGGATAAGGTTTCTTCTGTGGTTTTGTGGTTAATCCCAATTGCTTAACTACTTCTTTTGAAATGAGATTAGCTTGGGATCCACTATCTATGACTGTGTCAATCTTAGTTTGTTTTGTAATCACCCTTATATGAAACAATGCATTCATTTTTTTTATCCTTAGAATTGACATGATATTTAGAAGTAGAAGCACATGAGGAACCAATGTTAGAATCATTACCAACAATAGCTTTACCTTTCACACCTACGATTATTATCTTTGTTCCTTCCTTGAAATCTGATCCAAGGTCCTCAACGATAACGATGGCCTTTTGATTCCCTTTTCGATCCTTAAACCATTTCGGGTTCAATTCTGGATGTAGTACCCAACACTTTGCCTCTTCACACTCTTGCTTTTGACAATGCGAGCATGTAGGCCTCTCTTCACCTTTCCTCATTGTAACTGCATGCTTACTCTTCCTTTTTTCCTTTCCTTCTTTTGCATCGCTAGATTCAGCTGAAGGAACATCATGGACACTCTTACCTTTAGATTCAATGTGCGTAGCTTGCACACATACCTCATCAAGGTTAGTAGGATTAAGCATAAGTGTTGTATGATGCAAAAAACTATGTAATCCTTCAATAAAATTGAGAATATTTTCTTGAGTATAAATAAGTATGCCCAAAATCAAAGATATTTTCATGAATTCCTAAGTGTACTCTTGTACATTCTGACCTTTACCTTGCCTTAAATTTTGCCAATCCGTCATGGCTTGTTGTATGTAGCCTAATGGATAAAATTTATTTTTTAACGCAGCAGTAAATTCATACCAAGAAGACATAATTTTACCTTTTGTATGGATATCTTCATGTGTCTTACTCTCACACCATATGAGTGGAGTGCCTCCAAGATGAAAAGTACCCAATTGGATCTTTTCTTTATCATCTGCAAGCTTCTGAATCCTGCAATACACCTCAATCTGCTTGATCCAATCATCTAGTTTTTCTGCGTTAAGTTCACCATTATATGTGGGAAATTCAAACTTAATATCTAGTTTTAAATAAGGCAAATCAAACTTAGCCTTCTCAGGTTGTTTCTTTGGATTTGAAGAAGAAGCACTAGAGCTTTCAGAAGAAGAAGAAGATGATGAAGAAGAAGGTTCAGTAGGGTCTTTTCCTTTTCCCCGAGCATTAGCCTTTTCTTGCTCCATCTTCGTTTTCTTCTTTTCCAATCTCTCTTGATAATCTGCAAACAACTTTTCTACTATGTCTACCATGTGAGAGAAATCTTTATGGAATGCCTTCTCATATTCTCCTTGGTAGTCTTCTTCTGTCATTTTCTCTCTTCGATGTGCACGTCCAATCTCTAGATTAAAATATTCAAGTACACCTTCACCTCGCTTTAGCTTGGATCTTGTTAACATAAACTCACAATGCAATGGTTAAGTTGCTCTGATACCAAACTTGATCTGAAAATATTCAGGATCTTTTTAAACATTAATTTGCATGTGAAATTTATGTGTTAATTACTGATAAACAGACTTAAAAGATAAATTTTTAATGCTTAAAATCAATCACATAAGCAAATAAAAGAGATATGCAAACCATAAAATGAAGACAACAACTGATAATGGAGTTCACCCCTCCTAGGGTACGTCTCTGAACCACTTCCAATGGGAAGGAAAATCTTATTAGTATTCAAAAGCTTACAAAATGAGTGTTCTGGAAACACCTCTACTTTTTGTCAGTCATAAATAGAAATAAACAACACCATTAAACTCCTTGAGAAATTTTGAGAAAAATAAGTATAAAGTTAACTATATGTGCCTGAGGCCTCCTCTAGCATGAAAAACGAGACAAACTTCCTACAAAGAAGACAAAATAGTTAATCCTATACGGATTCCTCCTCATGATCCATTCCCATTAATGGCATGTGCACCTCGGGATATGTGCATGTGCCCTGTCTTGAACTTTGTGCAATCTATGCATTGTTTTTCCAACTCTGATCTCTAAACTTGTGGCTGGAAATCATGGGTTTTATATAGTTTTGAAGCAATTTTTCGAGGTCACGTGCCATGGGCCACACGCCCGTTTAAGAACCCCAACCTCCACTGCAATATTTAATGAAAACCTCCTGATCCTTATCACGGATCACCATGAAAGCGTGTTGGTTAAAACGTGGGGGGTATGGGGCATAGGTCCTGGGGTCAAACCCGTGAGCCTCTCCCCTTCCTGTGTTTTGGAATGGTGGTGCATATACATATAACCACATTATAATATATGGTTTAACATATGCTTTGTTGGCACGTTTGATATGGTAATGCTCCACGTTATGGTTTGTTATATAGTTTGTTGTGATGTGGTTATAATATGGTCCAATGGTATGGTATGGCTCCACATTGATATAGTTACACCTCTATGGCTTAACATATCGTTTATAAAATATAAATTCAAATGGGGGCCTTGGTGTTGGCATGGGGTCGAGGGCTAATACCTTGACTCCACCCCATTTTCAACCATTATCACAATTCAAACATAAATATAACTTCTACCATATGCCTATTAAGTGGCACCAGTGGGGAAGTTGGCTAGTGGAGCGATGCAAAGTCTTTGGTGGGTTATGGAGGTCTTGGGTTCAAATCCCATAGACTCCATCCACCTTTTACCATAGAACATATAAACCATTTTTTACCATTCCTATAGAAACTTCAACTACTGATAACTTTTGCATCTTGAGGTCTTTTTGCATGAAACAAGCACTACCAGACAGCTCTTGATGATCTCTTTATCCATGTAGGCTTGAATTTACATTTTGAATACTTTAACTTCAATTGACGTTGAAATGATCCTCCTATATCATCAACATCAATACAACTAACAAAGAATCTCATATAAGTTAAGAAAACAACCATTGGCTGGGAATCGAGAAAAACCAAGACTCTATGAACAAACCCTAGTTGAGGTGGAAGTAGCTCTAACAATTATGTATGATTATGAAGGAGCGAGATACTTGTCCAAAGATTCAAATGTTGAGTTGATTCTCTTGGAAAATATCAAAAAGAAAAATTTAGAGGATAGGGAATCCACATGAGATTGAAAAGGTGTGCTTTATGGCTTGAGAAACAAGACATAAACTCCAAATTTTTCCACGAGTATGCATAAGGTTGAAAAAATGTCGATTCTATTTGGAATTTGATGGGTCAAAACATGGAAAAAATCTAGGGGTAAGAGGATATTGACGATGCAGGTGTGTCACATTTTGAGAACCTATTTAAGGTTGAGGAAAGAGCTTATGTAGCTGACATTATGTGTATCTAACATTTCATTCCCCATTTTTTATCAATTGAAGATAATCAAAGCTTAATGGATGTAGTTACCTTTAATGAGGTAAAGGAGGATATGAGTAGCTTCCACAAACATAACAATCTCGGGATAGATCGATGGACTGTGGAGATTTTCTTTGGTTTTCTCCAAGTCATCAAATATGATGTGCATAGGGTGGTGGAGGAATCTCAAATGGGAGGCAGAATGCTGGAAAAAATCAATGTTACTTTATAGCTTTGATTGCAAAGATTGGTAATCCTACTTCTTTTGAAGAATTCAGGCCGATATTGCTGCGTAATTTCATTTACAAGACTGTGGCTAAGATCATATCTCATAGAATCAATAGACTTCTTTTAAAATATATATCAATGGAGCAATTTGGGTTCTTAGCAAGAAAACAAATTGATGAAGTCATAGGAGTGGCTCAGGAATAACTACATAGTATAAAAAAACAAAATATGAAAGTTGAGGTCATAAATATCGTCCTGTCAAAAGCATATGACAAGGTCAAATGGTTATACATGCATCTTATGATGACAAACATTGGGTTTGAGGTGCCCTTTATCACCTAGGTCATGAGTTTCATCACCACAACCAGTTCTTTTGTGCTTGTTAATGGGGTTACGACCAAGTTTTTCAGGGCATGTCATGGACATTCTCAAGGATTACCACTCTCTCCTTTCCTATTTCTTATAGTATCTAAGGGGATAAGCACATTAATGATAAAGGAAAAAAGGGGTGGTACTTTCACAAGTATTAAGATTGGAGAGAGTTGTTTCCTTACTCGTTTATTGTTCGTGGAAGACATACTTATCTTTTGTGATGGTTCAAGAAGATATCTTTTGAAGTTCAAAATCATATTGGATCTATATAGTGTAGCTATAGGTATGCTTGTAAATGGAGTGAATTCATATATATCCTTTAATAATCTTGAAGTTGAAGATTTGAATTATGCCCTAATTTGTTTTCCTTTCCAAAGTGTGGAAATGGGGGATGGTCTAAAATATCTAGGTTTTCATTAGAGCCCAATAAATATCTCAAGAATGACTAGAGATGGATAGTTTAAAATTTAGAAAAGAGATTAGCTTTATGGATTTTTAGGGGAGACTATGATGTTCTTTTAAAGTTTTTTAGAAGCAACCTTGATATATTGGATGTCGTTATCTTAGGTACCTAAAGGAATTTTGGAAAAGATCAAGAGTATTAGTCTCAAGTTTCTTTTGGGGGCACTAAGAGAAGAAGGCCATTCCTTGGGTCAATTGGGATAGGTTATCTCATCCAAAATCCCTTTGTGGTTGGGGACTTAAAAACATTTGCATGTTCTCCAAATCCCTTGCAGCCAAATAGTTTGGAATTTGGTGAAAGCGGAAGTGCTATGGTGCAAAATAGTAATAGATAAATATCAATAACCTTGATTTTGTGGAAGGGTATATTAGATGAAGGAATAGGGACTGCTCGAACATATAGGTAATCTGGAAATCGGTGATTAAATCATTTACTTTCATTGGAATTTTTTTGGTCTAGAAGCTAGGGGGGGGAACTAATTTTTGGGTTGGTGAAGATGTATGGTTGGGAAGTGGTAGGAACCATATTCTATCACCTCAATTGGTTCAATGCATTAGGAACAAAGGGATATAATATCTCTCACAAATCACAATCCTAGTTCGACCACAATCTAGGGACAAGGTTGGATCAAGGTTGTTCAACTTGGTTGGAATGGTGAGGAAGCTAGAATATGGGAAGAATACCTTTCATTCTTGAGGAAATGCACAAACCATCTATGGGATTCATTGGATGAAATATATGATATTTCACATCCACAGACAACTATACACATCAATACGGTTACCTTAATATATGCTTATATTTAGGTGAAAGAGAGGTCAACTAGTGGTGGAGATATTTGTGGAAGATGAAGTCTCCTACAAAGGAAAAACTCCTAATGTGGTTGCTTTTGAACAACAAAACATTGACTCGGGTTAAACTTCAAAATAAGAATTGGGAAGGTCTTGGTAGGTGTGTATTGTGTTGCAAAGCAAAAGAAACAAATACACATTTACTAATGGACTTTGAATACTCAAAGAAAGTTTGGGTAGAAGTGGATGAGAAATTGGGGCTTCGAGATAGCTCGGTTGGAATCAATATCGAGGATAGTTTTAGATAATGTGGCATTGATAATTCAATGAAAATTAAGTCTCTCCCAGTAATGTTGGTGTGGGGAATTTGGCTTGTTAGGGACAAGTGCATATTTGAATACATCCTTCTCTCTCATGTGGTACGTGCAACCAAAAGTATAAGCGTTTTCATTTTCTACCCATAGGAAGAAGATTAGGTGACTCAATGAAGGGTGGTTAAGGAAACAATTGACAAGAATTCCCCTTGGGATTAATTTGATGGTGCAGTGCAAGGGCAAGGGCTATCGTATTTGTGTGGTGGAGGGGTGATTATTCTTCTCACAAATTCCCATGCTATCAAATTTAGATCATGTTTGGGGTAGGGGTGTAGCAATTTTGTCAAATTGATGGCACTTAAACTTTTTCTTCTGCAATAGAGAATGAGATTCATCATTTATAAGTGCTTGGGGATTCACAAAATGTAATCAAGTGGATTAAGGAGAAGAAGTTTATATGCAATCATGTGTTATTGGATATCATTTTACAAGAGATATTTTTTATTTACTCTTATTTCTATTCTCTATCTTTCTGACATATTTTCAAGGAGAGGAATGTGGACGCGGACGTGTTGTCTAAGAAAGGCATACAAATGAGGATGGGTACCTAGTTTATTATTGAAAATTGAGATGGTGACAACTTGGAATTCTATCACCAACCATATCATGGTGTTGTTTAATGTTGACCTGTTATGATTGACTATTGGAGTATGGATTTCAGGACCCATTGAACAGAACTTAAAGGGATTTCAACTCTTGTTTTAAACTATGTGTGTGTGTGTGTGTGTACGATTATCTTCTTTTTTTGGATCATCAATCAGTTTGTGATGATGTTTAATCTCAATCTATTATGATTGACTACTGGAGTATGGATTTTGGGATCCATTAAACAAAACTTAATGTGATTTCATATATGCATGGTAAGTTATATTTGTTGGGGGAGATTGTTATGTTTATTGGCAGAAATATTGGTTGGAAGTTTGGTGTAAGGTTTCGTGTTTAAGTCACTTTTATTGACCTACTATATGCAAAGTTTATGAAAAACATGCTATATGCAGCTGATAAATGTAATTTTGTACTCTTTTTCCAAGAATGAAATAAATTATGATTTTTTCAATGAAAAAAAGTCGCCTAATCATTATATTTATTACTCATTTAGTAGTTTCATATTATTTTTGTTATTTTTTATTATGTAACATAAATTTATATGTCGTGAATAATTTATTAAATACCTTGAATTTATATAATTTTACTATACAATATTGATTTTCAATAGAACCTAAGCAATTAATAATAATGTCAAACATGTGAACCTAAAGGATATTTGAAGAGTATTAATTTAAACTTGCGTTAAAACATAAACTTATTTGTTACTTGCATTAAAGAATATTATACATAAAATCTATGTATGTTATAATCTTAATTGTTATATATATATATATATGTGTGTGTGTGTGTGGTGGGTGGGGGGGGATCACTTGTGACCTTAAGAATATTATGGATCTAACACTTTCACTTTATCACCTTCCTAGAGTTTATGTTTTTTACATAAATGTTACAAAATTGTTACTATAACTATATTCTAAGTACATATTATTGGAATAAAATTGATTGTACTTACCAAATCAACCTTTGAAATATCACAACCTAGCATTAATTGGACAACATGTTCAACATCATTGGTGTCATCATTCAATGATGACATATTTTCTTTGGATGGCATGGATGTGCTTTCATCATGCTGAAACCAAATATATTTTGATAGCAATATTAAATATTTCACCACAATGAAAATAAATAAATAAAGTGAAGAGATTTTTGTAAAGTGTGTATCTTAATTGTAGTTAATTCAGGTGCCACCCAAAAAAATAGATTGTATTTTAACAACAATAATTTGGTTGTTATAAACCAATATGCAACTATCCTCTCTATCACTTAATTGTGAACAATATAGTGAAAAAAATCATAAATTTCATACACCCACACATAGTACATGGAAATTTCTTGGTAAAAGTATTAGAATGTACACAACAATCTCATACATAGTTATTGTATATATTACTTTATTTTAGCAACTAGCATAAAGTATACACAGTATATGTGCTATTGCAGTTTCACCATTGTATATAATCCATTTAAATAATAATAATAATAATAAATCGTTTTAACAAAAGACATATCTTTGTGTAAATAATGGATAGATATGTGTTCATTCTTGTTGGATCTTTTTTTTTATTTGGGCGATTTAAGGATATACACATAGACATGAAAACGACCAAGTAGAAGTGGGAATCAACATAAGTGCCTCTTGTTCAAACTACAACCAATATAATAATGTTTTTGATGAACAAGTCCATCATTTCAACCACCATATGGAGGATGGTGAGGAACACTATATGGTCGGATAGTCCAAATGAAAATCAAATGATTGCTACTTAACTACTTTGTGTAGAGTGAAATGGTGGCAAAGATTAAGTCCAAATCATTTCTACTTCTGTAGACAAATGAAATTCTCCATAAGAAAATTGATGGTTTACAAATTAATTGATTCATTGAGGTCGAGGAACTTGTTTATTTGCATTGGATCAACTCATGTTTGTGTTATGAGCTTGAAAATTTAGATAAAATCACTGGATTAAAAAAATTACGTTGTAATATGCAATGTTTGAACATGTAGGACCTCAAGTAAGATGGAATTCATTTAATAATTTAGATAACATGTTACCTCATTCATCAGACACATATAAATCTTCAGAGTTTGATGACTTGTAAATGGAAAAAAAAAATCATCGCTAATTAGTACATCAAACAAATTTACTATGTTTTGAAAACTAAACAAATGGGCTAAACGTAGTGAAAAAACTATATTTTGTTTTAACAAAAAGAATACCATTCTATAAATAATTGATATGCATCAATCTATTTGTTTTTTGGATTTTTTTTGTCTGGGAAATTTAGAGATATACATATAGACATGAAATCCACCAAGTGAAAGTGGGAATCCACATATGTGACTCTTGTTCTATAGCCAAGATAATAAATTTATGATTTTTTTGTTGAATAAATTTATCATTTCAACCACCATTTGGTGGATGGTGATGAACATTATGCATGCACTTTCTGGGTTTTTTGGTAGGTTGGTTAAAATGAAAACCAAAGGGGCATTACTTAACCACTCTGTGTAGACCAAATTGGTGGCGAAGGTTGAAGATAAAGCATTTGTACTAAGGCACACAATTGAAAATCTATGCAAATGAATTGATTTAGTGAGGTTGAGGAACTTGTTTATTTGTATTGGTTCAAATCATGTTTGTGTTATGAACTTCAAAATTAAAATAGAAACATGGAAATTTAGGACCTCAAGGAAAATGACAGTAATATAACAATATGGACATCTTGTTATCTTAGTCATCTAACACATCTAAAGCTACACAATTTGATGACTTGTCAATGGAAAATTTCCCAACACGGATTAGTACATAGAATAAAAATAGTTTGTTTTGAAAACTAAACAATTGGGATAAAAGTAGTGATTATTGGAAAATTTCCTCTTGTTACTATATTTTTTTATCAGTAGATTGGTGAGAAGTTTTAGCTGGAGAGAACTAGTCCTAGGTAAAGGAATTCTATCAATGGACCATAGGAGTAGATGGAACTTTTGGTCATGTGAAACAATATATACTTCTAAATCTAAAAATTATGGAGCTTATTCTTTTGATTCTACATATTCTAGTGTATAAAGTCTAACCAACTTGAGGATTTGCATAAGCCTCGTATCTCAAAGAACTAAATCATTTGAGTAGAAAAATAATGTAGCCGTGTCTTTACAAATTATTAAATATGGTATCAAAGAATTTAGAGGATGAGTACCATGTTGACATCAATGAAAATTTTACTCATCAAGCACTACGCTCTACCAAAAGTCCCTAAAGTTGAGCATGAAGTTCAAAGGTCATAAAGAGAAGCCTGTAATATAGAGAAAATTTGAAGCAACCTTGAGAAATAATTGTTGGGGTTTTGAATATGTCATTGAAAAAGGAACTAAGATTATCGAATACATTCTTAGCAAGTAGAGGTCACCAGAAGACAAATCTAGGCTAAGGTACAACAACAAGTTTGGAAAGTCTGAAAGTGACCTTGTTTATAACATTCAAGCAAATACCCCTTTCCTAAAGAAAGAGAATGAAGCAATAAGTCAACACCATGAATCTTCCAAAATCCTTAGAGGAACAAGCCAAAAGGATGCTCAAAATATTAATACATCCTTCCAAGATAAGTTCAATGCACCATCAAAAGGGAATCTAGCATTTAGGTATGAAACCATGCTCAATGGTTATTGACTTTCATGTAACAGTTATGGTCACAAAGATTTAAACTGCAAGTTGTATAAAAGAAGAAATCATAAGCATACTATGAGATGTTGGAGATGCAAATCTACTACACATGTTGCAAATTATTGTCTCATAGTTAGATGTCATAGTTGCTATACACTGAGGGAACAAATCCCAAGTTTGTAGAAAGCTAAAAAAAGAAAGTAGCCTATACAACTCTCTAAAGAATATCGATCTACCATTGCCATTGTATCACTATATTTGTCAAAATGTACTTGTATCTTTATCTCTGTATATGTATCGTTGTCCCTGTCACTGTATCAGTGTCAACCTGTACATGTATCACTAACCCTATACCTATATTTGTCACTGCCACAATCACTATCACAATCCCTATATGTCACAATGCCATAATGACACAATAGTATTTGTCATAATGTTGACCTATAGATGCCTCAAATTTGGCCTCCAAGAATTCCACCAAATTCTTCCAAACAAAACTTTCAAGAATAGGACCAAAAAGTTGCCTCCAAAGAGTGTAATCAAATCCCAAAGACAATCACCAATAGACTTCATCTATTGGAACCTTCAAACCCTTACATTATAGACATTTCCAAAACCATAGAACATTCGATAGAGGAACCTTATGCCAATAGCATTACCATAGAATATGACAACATAATCACCAAAATATATGCCAACAAATCACCAAGATCTATGCCACAATATCCCAAGATAATCACCAAGTTCTATGCCAGTATCATAATCAACATAATTTCCATAATGTATGCAAGATA
Organism: Pseudotsuga menziesii; assembly: GCA_001517045.1. Lineage (NCBI taxonomy): Eukaryota > Viridiplantae > Streptophyta > Pinopsida > Pinales > Pinaceae > Pseudotsuga > Pseudotsuga menziesii. The sequence continues at coordinate 239,028 of LPNX010615308.1, forward strand.
TTCAATAAAATTTACCAAGAGAGAGGCTCTCTAGATCCAACCCTTTTCAATATAACTTTATAACATCTCCATTCATACCAAAATAACTTTATGATATCGCATAGATAAATTTTAATTCATACCAAACTACCTTTATGTGTTTTTATAAGAGAGAGATCTTAGCATAAGAGACATGCATCAACCTTTCACTTAATTTGTTTGGATATTAAACCCATCTAGACATTAGGATTAATCACTATTTAATATTCCTAAGGATTAGGCCATTATGAGTTGACCATCTAGTTTATAGTCCTAAGCATCATGATCACTCCAGACTATTATTTTGTCATTATTAGCCTTATTATCCTCAAATGTGTGATCTTCCTTGTTTCTAGGAGTAAATGTTCCCTCATGCATGATTTTAGGCCCACTTGAGTCAATTCCTATAATTTAGGAGTCTACCTTCACTTAACTAGTATTTGACTTCATCGCTTGAGTTAGTATGAGCTTCGATGACCACTAACACTCAACTGAACACCTCTTGTGCACCCTCCATCATTAGTTATCATCACTTAACTAGCTAATGCACCTTCTTGTTCTACCTACTTCCAGTTACACTTAGTTAACTGATATGCTTCGGGACTCATGACTAACAATTATGTCTAGTGACGGTTTATATGTTATCTAATCCTGCCACATGTGTGGAGTTCGACTGCCTCTTTAGGCTCACGAATTTATCCCTTGGAGATGTATTATAAATGTAACCATATTGATGAATAATAATCAAATGGATTGTTTATTCCAATTGAGTTTTCTCTCTTATGTTTCTGCTTCATTATTTTCTCTCCTAGTACTATGCTTATCTTTGTTGTAATTCTTGTGAGGTTACATTTGATTCAATATCTTCCTGTGCAAATTCTTATATGGTATGAGAGTTGCCATGTTATTTAGAATAAATTAATATCCATATATATCTTTAGAGTGTTTGTTTTATAGGTACAATTTTAACAAAAAAAATGAAAATTGCTGCCAACTTTGAAGATGTGCCACGGCTTCTACAGATCATCTTATAGGATCTACCATAACTTGTTTGAAATCTTCTTGAATTTGAAGAAGAAATTATGGCAGAAATCTCAACAAATTATACATTTTGAAATGGTACAAATCTCCTTGTAAAGACTCCTCCTTCTATTACTTCCCATGAATCAGTTCATCAAATATTCAAGCTGCCATTGTTGATGAAGAGCTCACCTTCCATCTCTCATCATTGTTCTCATAGTCTTCTAATTTGAATCTTGAAAATAGTATGCCAGTTGTTAATGATATTATGCATCCTTCACTGGATGATGGAGCATTATTTCATCAGTTAGATGTTTTGGAGGCTAGATCACAGTTTGCAGTTGTTGGTTGCACCCTCACTCTTACTGTTTCTTTACTTCTTATGTATTCCTCTATGTTGAGTAGACCAGTTCATTCAAGATCTACTGAATATGGAGAACGCATTGCCATCGGTTTGGAAAACTTGGTACACTTGTTCAATCTCATTCTTGGAGCTGATATAACCTTTGGTTCGAAGTTTCAAGATCACAAGTCTCATTTGGACTTGATTTCACCTTCTTTGGTTCGAATATCAAGTTGAATGAGCACCTCCTTTTTCTCTCTCATCAGTGTACCTCAATTCTCTACATGGTTCTAGTCTCCATCCTGCAGTCGTTTATGTTCCTAATCTAGTTGAGCAGCACCATTCAATTACATACTATGTATAAGAGATCAAGCACATGATCCAAACATGGGAGAACAACCTCTTCTTCCCAAAAAGAAGGTCCCTCCAAACATCTAATCAAGTTCACACCTACTTGGGTTTGGAGCAGTTTATTTCTGGTGTACCTCATGTCCATTTTTAAGGAAGGATTTCCCCCATGTGATTTTTCATTTTTCCTTGGTTTACATGGATGAATAATGTAAAGGGTGATCTTCGCTTTTGTTGTTGGGCCCCAATCTCCTTTTATTTTTCACATAAGTTAAGATTAAGCGGGGTGTTGGAATATTCAACCCATCTAGACATTAGCATTAATCTATATTTAATCTTCCTAATGCGTAGACCGTTATGAGTTGACCATCTAGTGTATATTCCTAAGTATCCTAATCACTCTGGACTATTATTTTGTCATTATTAGCCTCATTATCCTCAGGTGCACCATCTTCCTTGTTTCTAGGATTTAATGCACCCTCGTGCATGATTTTAGGCCCACTTGAGTCAGTTCCTTTAATTTAGGAGCCTACCTTCACTTAACTAGTCTTGATTTATCACTTGAGTTAGTATGAGCTCCAATGACCACTAACACTCAACTGAACACCTCTTATGCGTGCTCCATCATTAGTTATCATCAGTTAACTAGCTAATGTGCATTCTTGGTCTACCTACTTCTAGTTACTCTCAGTTAATCGGTCTGCTTCAAGAGTTATGACTGACAATTATGTCTAATAATGGTTTCTATGCTATCTAATCCTGCCAGATGTGTGGAGTTCAACCGCCTCTTTAGACTCACGACTTTAACCTTTGAAAATGTAATATAAATGTAACTTTATTAGTAAATAATAATCAAATAAAGTATCTACCAATTGATTTTTCTCTTTATGTTTCTGCTTCATTATTTTCTATTCATTATTTTGTTTATCTCTATTGTAATTCCTATAAAGTTACATTTATTCAAAATCTTCATGTACAAATTATTATATAATCCTATGACATCATCATAAAAAGAGGGATGCACTTTTACCATGATAAAATCTGTATGCCAAGATAAGCTTCAAGAGAGATGCGCTCACGCCGAGACAAACTTAATGAAGGAGAGATGCACTTTCCCAAAAGTCTTCACTTTATGAACTTCATTCCTTAAACCTTCGCATAAGAGATCCTCCTTAAAATTTCGCACAAATAAAATATATAAAAATTATGTATATATTAAAGTGAAAATACTTAACCTTAATTTATACTAGTCCAAGCGTTGGACTTTTTACACTAGGAAAGACATATTATATTTTAAAATAATTTTGTTATAAAACGTTGTCACTATGGCCTTTGTAATACTATTATTTTTGCATGGTGTTTTTTAGGGGCAACTTTAACCTTATGTGTCCAATGTTTTAGGGGACGTGAGTAGAACATGGATCACTTCACTACGGAATTTATTCCATGTCTGTTCAAAGGGGCGTTAGGGCTGGTCTTTTTCATCAATTTTGGAGGTCATATTATTCTTTAAAGTTAGGTCATCCATACCTTAAATGGTTAATGTTTATATCAATATTTTATTAACAAACACTTTTTTTTTATTACTTCTCCCAAAAGGGTTTGAGACTTCTTCACATAATCATTACATAATCAACATATTATTAATTTTTCTTGGATCATTTCCACTTCATAGGGTCATGTGGACCAAACATCATTATTTTTGGGTCAAGTGGACTCATCATCATGATTTTGTGAGATCTTACACATTTTATCTAGTATGCTTTGGACCAGCTTTAGGGGCTCTCTAGTGCCTTCTCCAATATGGGTTATGTGATCCCAACCACATGGTCATGTGGAACCAACACCATTATTTTAGGGATTTATTCACATTTATTTCTAACATTGCTTTAAGGCAATTTTAGGGACTTCCTTACACTTCTCATAATCATGATCGGGTCACCCACCATCATCTTCATGTGGCCCATCACCATGGTCATGTGGCCCATCACCGTGGTCATGTGGGCCCAACATAATTTCTTTAGAACATTCGTCACACTTCTTTGAGACACCTTAGGAACTTCTTCATAGTACACATCATCATGGTCATTAGGGGTTTCTCCAGGGGCTTTGCACCGCTTGTGTACAACTCAACGTGTCTTCCCATGAGGGCCATGCGTAACCACTACACCATAAGGGGACCCCTTTGAAGTTATCTACACCGATGTCAAGCATTCTACTTCAAGGGATACCTTAGGGGATTCAAGGCTACATCAAGCATTACCCAAACAATCTTTCTCTATTACAACCACATCACCATTATCACTTGGACACCAATGACAACATCACTCAATATCAATGACACAGATCTCTTCACACTTTTGACATCAATGGCAACTTCTTCCAACAATATCCCCCTTTGTCATTGATGGCAACAACTTCAACTCTCTTTCCCCCTTTGACATAAATGACAAAAGGGGTTAAGTGAATTTGTTAACTTGCTCCCCCTGGGATTATGTTGGCTCTCCCTGTCAATATGATTCTCTTTTATGACTTTTTTTGCTGATCATTTTCTCCCTTACAAAAGATAAATTTACTTGACTATGAATGCCTTCTAAAAATATCTTTCTTTGTTAACAATGCTCCCCCTTGGACTGTGTTGATTCCCCCTTAGACTTGGTCATTTCTTGAAGCTTTATAGAGTAGTTCTCCCTGTGTTCCTGAATGATTTACCAAACCATTGCCCTCCTGACTTTTCATCGATCTTCCTTGCCTCTTACTCAGACCCCCCCTCAACATTATCCATAATACTAGGAGTTTCTATGCCAAATTATTTATAACAATAGATATTGCTCTACTGCAGAATCAACATCTATAAATGTGACACTTTTCTTTTTGCTTGTTGATTTATCTTTATTACTTGACTTAACGATTGTCTTAGGTATGTCCTATGAGACTTCTCTATTGACCTATTTTTCCCTCACATCTTCATCATGTAAAGCTAATTCTTTTTTGTCTTTGATTCCTGTACTTGTTCTACTTTCATTTATGTTTCCATCTTTAAGATAAGTGAATTGCTTTGGTTTCTTGTCCCAACCTTTGAACTTTCATCATCTATAGAGAGGACCAATACACAAGCTTCTTCCTTACGTCCTTCTAACTTCTTCTTCCAGAACTAGGTATAAGAATTTTCTTTCGTGGAAGACTCCATCATGCTTCTGCATTCACAAGCTATGTGTCAACGGTTGTGGCATTTGTAGCATTCAACATTGTGGTTCATCATACTTATAGAATCTCTTGCGATGTGTCCATAATTGTGGCAGATGTAGCATTCAACATTCTATTTCATGTGGACACCTACATTTCTTTCTTAATAATTTCCTCCATAAGCTTTGCAGTCCCTAGCCCTATGTCCAAAATTGTTACACGAAAACAATAACCAAAAAATAAACTTTGGTACCTAGGAGCAAAGGATATTCTTTGTGATGTAACTTCTTTGTATCCATTCTTCCTTGAATCTTGATGACCCTGACTTATTCCTTTGTAATCTTTGCCTCGATGGGAGTTTCTGAGAATATATGCATAACTCTTAACCTTTTGTACACTTTTCTTTTTTGGTAGCAAGGATATTTCACTTTCTTAAATGCTCTTATCAAACCTTGAATATGTATTTAATTGAGCAATTGTCTTATCCATATATTCCTTTAGAAAAAGGATCTCAAGTTCTTTCCTTTGACAGATTTCCTTCTTCCCTTGAAGTTGACTTGTTAGATCTTCTTCAACTTTCTTGGCCTTTTCTATTTGACTTTTTAGACAAACAATGGTCTTTTTAGATTCTTCAATACTCTCTACCATATGCCCTTTTGAATTTTGATCATCCTCATGAGTTTCTTGTAGCTGACCTTTTAGTACTTGGTTCTCCTTTTTGAGTTTTGAGAGTTCTTCACTTTCTATGTTTGTTAGAGTTTAACTTCCCCAATTCTTTCTTTAAGTAGCCAATTTCAGCTTCTTGTTTTCTTCATAATTTATTTGATACTGTAATAAGCCATGATATTGAAATAATCTTTAGAATAACAAGTCAAAAGGATATGCAAGACACATGAGGTACTACTCTCAGTTGTACTAGGGGATGAAAGACATGGCCCAACTCTTGTTTGTTTGTGATAGCACAAAAGAAGTATGCAACCCTTAGACAAATGTCTAATGCATGTTGTTAATGGATTTGCTTAAAGGGAAAATATGCATTAGGTATTTAACACTCCAAGGACAACTAGTTGAAAAGCATTGCAGAAGTATCATTGAACAATTTCTAGGATCTTCTGAAGGCAAGGCATTCGTGCATGTAGTTTGAAGAAGCTTCAAGAAATTGTTTAAATTCTATGAAGCTATGACATTTGAACAATAATTGAAGTTTAGGACATTGTTTGACAATGATAAGATTGTTTGTATACTAGTTAAAAAGGTAGCTCGATGACAATCTTGAAGGACTTTTCCTTATGAACATGAGAAGTAAAACATGGGTATAAGTCAACTCCCTTAAGTTGTAAAAATCTTGACCTTTAACACTACAACAATAAACTAAAGTTAGATGGAAAACGTGAATCTTGGAGGCTCCATGATTAATGTGATTCTACTGCAAGGATCTAGAGTCTATTGTTAATGAGAAGACCAATATGAGTGATGGATATTATTTTGAGGAAGTTCCCTCCATACTCTCTCAAAGTCTCCTATGTGTACTTTCCCAATCTTAACAAGAGCTGCAACATCTTTGAATGGGTCTCGAGATCTCCTGCAAATAAGGATTTTCTTGAAGAAGCCAAAGGATGAAGGATAAGTCAAAGAGGTTGTATGCGTGCGAAATTTTTTAGATATGAAGCACTATCTCAGGGGAAGCACGTCCTTAATTTAGCCATGGATATATTTTTTGACAACTTACAAGAATGGGTCTATAAGGAAACCCAAAGAAATTGATGAATGTGTATGACTAGAGGTGATCAAGATCAGTTTTGTCATCTGTAAGTATAGTATGCTTGATCTATGGATGGGTATTAATTTGAGCAACCTTTCTAAGATGGTTGTGAAAGATTGTTTTGACAAATCTTGTTGAATTTTGGATGAAAGCCTATATGTAATCCACTTGAGGTATACATAATTTGAGGACATGACAAGAAAATGTCATGGGAAAGGAGACATCAATTTAATTGTAATGTGAGAAAGGAGAAGGTTAACAAATACTTTGCATGATAAGTTGAAGCTATAAAAGTGAAGGAAGTAACAGTGTGCTTAGACAGTCTGTATTTACCGCAGAGTATTGTTTAAAGTGCAACATTGAACAGTGTGCATACTTGATATCAGACACGCATCAACAAGGAATGGTAAAATAAAAGTTGAAAGAACTAAGAGAGATCAAGCTCAACCCAAGGGGGGAGGAAAACATAACAAAAATCCCATCAAATCCCAAAGGGGCGGAAAAGGATTGGAAAACATAACAGAAATACCAACAAATACCAAGGGGGAGAACAACTCAAAAAAAGGTCCAAGCAGGATCTAAAGGGGAGCAACAGATGATCAAGAATAAGGACATGTCTAAAAGTCCCTTTGTCATTAACGCAAAGGGGGAGAGAGAAGTGAAGTTGTTGCCATCAATGACAAAGGGGGGATTGTTGATTAAAGTCGTCATTGATGTCAACAGTGTCAAGAGATCTATCGAGGTCACTGATGTCAATATATTAGTGATGGTTATGATGTTGTTGTGACAGTGAAAGGCTTAAGGCTATGATGATGGTAGGACTGTATTTCTGTACCCAAGTCTTGTTTCAGTTATTTTTCGCAGTACCAGGAAAATGACAAGTATGTTAACCTTGTAAAAGGAGAATGTGGAGTATGGATGAAGAGATAGAAATAACAAATTAAAGACTCACGTGCATACGAGTTTGGGTCCATGATTGTTACAAATAACCCATACATTTGGTCATTTGTTGAAGGGATTTCCCTCAATGATTGATGTGCCATCGTAATAATAAATTTTTATTTGGCTCCTCTCGATCAACTTCAGTCCACACATGATCGACATGATTCTTCACCCATCGCATCAAATTTAGGTGTTACTATCCTAGTGTTAGCCTTCTTTCAAATCCATGTTCAACACCAAATTTATTTGAGAAATCTCGGCCCACTTTGGTGTGTTCCACCATGAGTGTACCATTCATGGTGTGTTCCACAGTATTTTTTAATGTGGATTTTACCACAGCTTATATGGGATACTCCCTCGTTAGCAAGAAGAGTTTGGTTAAACAAGGATGGTCTTAAATTCGTAAAGCACATGCTCTTTTTGAAAGTTAGACACATGCTCTTATTTTCTTGTTGATGGTATGAAATTCCAGCTATAAAGTATGAGAAAATAAAAGTGGAGAATACTCTCGAGTCCTAACAATGCATTCAGAATAACTAATCTAATGATATGGAGTCCTAACAATATAACTAGGTAGAAGCATCTAATTTCCAAATTCAAAATTTGATCCCTTACATTTTTTACTTGCAACAAAATGATAGACTGCAATATTGCAACAATAAACTGAGTTTATGCTCATAATTGTGGTGATTCTAGAAAATATAATAGTGTTTTGTTGTTGTCTTTGACAATAATGTTGCATCTACAATTGTTATATAGTAATGTATTGTCCAAGATGGATCTTATTAAAAGTTATGGGGGGCTCAATTTCAACTTACAATTCTACATGGATGTGTAGTAATTGTTATGTTTACAACTATATCTAGATCAATATCCTCATTACGCTAAGTACATAAAACTTATCAAAGCATTGTGTGAGGTGATTGAATACTTTTCCTTGGTTAATTTCTCAACCTTGCATATCCAAGACAAGGAGTGTTGGGAATCTTTTTAAGATTCTCATTAAAGCTAATGGATATGTCTTTCCTAGTATTGAAGTAAATAGTGTTTAGTTACAAATTGTAGTTGTTCCCTTGATTGGGATTATTACAAAAATTCAGATCTACAAGTGAAGTATATAAAGGACGAGATGAAATTAGGTATGTTTGAATATATGGCTTTGAGATGTCTTACATTAACTATAAAGCTGCTCCAAATGCATTCATGACTTGAATTGTTGTCATTATTTTGAAAATCCAACTCATGTGGATACTCAGGTCAATAGGCCCAGTTAATCAAGTGGATGCTCATCTCATAAGGCATGCAAGGACAAATGGTATTTTGGTACAAGCAAGAGAAAGGCATATTGTTGAAAATTCACATCAAAGTGCTACACAACTGGGAATGTATTCATTCAATAAAAATTATTGTACTCTTACTCATATGAATCCATTCAATCGTTTAGAGTAGTAGTAATCTTCAGTAGCCAAAATACCTAATACTAATAAATGTGACAAATGCATATCAAGCTATGCTCCTTCAAACTACTTAGAAATTTACTCATTGCATTTACCTCAAGAGGATTTTTTCTTCCAGCTCAAGGCACACTAATCCAAAGTATTTTCATGTCAAACACATTAGATTCTAGAGATCAACAAATGTTCATATAAATAATTAGGGCAATGAAATAGTATTCGTTGTGAATATTTCAGAAGTTAAATGTTTGGCTAATGAGAGATATTTTGAGTCTATATTTCATAAAGCAAGCAAAATCGTGGATTCAAAGATGAAATTATATAATGAAAATAGTATTTACGAACATTGCATCTCATAGTACGTACGTTTTAGAAGAAAAAATTCTATCGAAATAAAAAAAATGTAGGAATTATGTGAAATAGTACTATTAATAAAGTAGGATCAAAAGTTCTAGAAGATGTGTTTGCCACTAGACGGGTTATGGATGTTACACACAATGATTATGATTCTTCTGGACAGTAGAATCTGCAACTGTCAGATGGTCCTTTTATTGAAACTTTCCATGCTTACACTACTTTTTAAAGTGTTTAGGTATAGCTTGCATTTTATGATGGTCCTTTTATTGAAACTTTCCATGCTTACACTACTTTTTAAAGTGTTTAGGTATAGCTTGCATTTTATGCAAACATAAATATGACAAAATCCAGCTATTGACGCAAAAATTTAGGAGAGAATCCATGAGAAGAACATCCAACACCTCTTCATGGTTTATTGATAATAAGGAATTCAAACAAGTATTCTTTAAAATGACGAATCTTTCAAACAAGTAATCTCTAATCACCCTACAAGATAACACCATTTTTTCTTTAAACAATTACCCTACAAGATAACAACACTTTTTCTTTAAACAATTACACTGAAAAATAGATTGAAAAAACTTTAAAATGTGTAATCTTTAAATCATTATAAAATATTGATAATTCTATAAGTACCATACTTTTGCATGTTTTGATTCATGTACTTTTATAACATAAAAGGGTTGAAACTTCACGGCTCTTTCCTGAATCTTTCACCATTTTTGTATCACCCAAATCTAAAGTTCCTTACTAATATTGACAAGGATTGTCATCCAAGAAAAAAGAGGGTTCAAGACTGGAGAAAATGGAAGAAAAACATCAAAAAAACAAAAAAATCAAGCAAAGAAATGATTTCAAAGGAATTAAACTCATGTTACCTCACCTTAAAAAAAAAATTAAAAAAAAAATTATCTTCTTCCATGTAGCAACAAGAGGTTTAGTGGAGGAGGCTATGTATGAAATTGTCTCTATAAACCCATACATACAGTTCATTGTATGATGTTAATCATCTTTTGGGTTTTCAACATTTGAAGTCATTCCTATTTGACTTCTTTGAACTTCAATAGATGGCAAAAGAATTTTTGTTGTAGATTTTGACATCTTACTCTCTTTATAATAGTCTAAGTCTTTCATATCTTAAACAATGTCTTCAACATCCAATTCTCTATTTCAGTTTTCCACCTACGAGTCTATATCAAGTTTCAACACACATTCGGTTGGATAAACAAATCGAAATAGATAGCACAATGTACAATCATCCAAAAAGCCATATACTTAAAAATTTGTCTTTTTTGCTTTTATCCCGCCTCAACCAAAAAACATATGTAACATTTACATTAATTATTTATATGTTCCCTCTTGTACTCTTTGCCAAAACCTCAAATTATCACATTGTTTGGTAGTTAGAGTGGAGCCAATACGCTCTTTCCCATCAAATATTATTTTTCTACATATATTTTTGAAATTGTTCATCAAAATTCTCATTCTATTCTTGTAACTTTTTGTGGATATGTTTCCACCAATAGCCTCAAAATAATATCATTTTTATGACAATATCAACATTTTTTGGATCTTGGTTTCAAAAAAAATATTTGCTAACGTTTGAATGAGACTAGCATATTGTGCCCAACTCCGTGTCTCACCTTGCAGCATGTCGGCTAGTGGGATCCCCATGTTTCTACCCTTGGGCTAAAGGATCCTTCTTCCCTTTCAAATTTATTTCTTTGGATTTTTCTTGTACACCTATACCACTCTTGAGTAACTTTTCATCTCTCACAATAACCAATACATCTTCAGAAACATAAATATTGAGTGTTATTATTGCATCAATATTTGTAGATGTAGCAGGTGTATTTTTAGGCACATTGCTTGGAAAACTTTGTATCTAGTAGTTATTCAATTGCATTAGGTTCAACTACTTGCTCCTTGACCATAGTAGGCGTGGTACTAGGTAGCCCACCGATCACCATATAGCTTCCTAATTCAAACATATCCTTTAATTTCAAATAATGAAACAACAAACTTGATTTTCCTTTTTCCTCATGTCTATAAAGAATATCGTATACAATATGATATATCAAGCTTCTCATGATCACAGGTCACTTGTCTGAAAGTATATGTATCGAATTACTAATGTGTTGGATTCTATGAGTTGGTGGAAATATGATTTTAATTGGCCTTTGTTTTTTATCTCTTTTTCTATGCAATCTACATCTTCCCTATAAAACAAAAATATATCATATTAGTATAGAAAGCATGTGTGGTAGACGACATTAAATAAATTATATACTACTTTCATGAAATGTACCTAGAAGTGGAAAGGTAAGTGGATTTACAACTTACCTATTTTTCAAACCAAGAGACAATAAATATTCATCTTTATTTGTCGTGTGTTCTTCACAAAGATACTCGTATTCTATCATATTTTCAGCATCGCCATTGTGACTTTTGCACTTTGATCTCTTCTTTTTCATACACTGGCATCCAACATTCACATAAACAAATTCATTAGTGCCCTTTTCCCTCTCAATTATCTAATATATGCTAATTAGACTAAGAAAGTAAGAAAAATATGAAAATCAAGAGGCGTGAGCTATGCATATCCCATGGTTTACTCAACTATGAACTACAAAATGTTTACTAAAACCTATATAATAGAAAAACACACTATGACAAATCCTTGCATGTCAATATGATGAAGCAGAATGAATTTTAGATAGAGGTTATCAAAACCATTTGGTTGATTCCATGGCCAAAATAAAAACAATCCATTTGGATATTGAAAATGGTCAAATCAAGAGGCATGACCTATGCATATACTAAGGTTTACTTAACTATGAACTACAAATGTTTTCTAAAACATATACAATAGAAAATACATAGGGACAAACCCTTGAATGTAAATAAAACTAAGAAGAACAAACTTTAGATAGAGATTAGTAAAACCATTTGGTTGATCCCATGGTTGAAACAAAAAAAATGCATGGATAGTGAAAGTTGAATTCAAAAGGTTAAGGTGACAAATGATCATCATAATCATTAGCTTTGCCAATAGGATCACAATATTTATCACGTGTGTCTCCATTTGCTTGATTTTCTTCCTCCTCCTCATCTACAACATGTGTTACATTCTCTCTTTCTAATTATTTAAGTCTCTTATTCAAACACTATATCCTCATCTTCAGCTTCTTCGTCTAATGTTTCTCGTAAATCATCATATTTCTCATTAAGAATTATATCAACAACTTGCATGAAGTTTTGTTCCAAACAAGACTTTGTTTGAATGACATGTGACCATCCTCAACTTGTTACATCATCAATTAGAAAACATTGGTTAATTTGAAGAGGGAAAACATATGTATCATTGTAGTAAAATCAACTTTCATTGTACTAATACCTAAGAATAATGATCCCTCATATTTCAAGGATTTCACACCCATTTCTCTTTATTGTATTTTGTACAAACTAATTCTAAAGATAATAACAAACATAATCAAAGGAAGTTTTTCAAAGGTAATTTTATAGGAGTTTTGATGCCCGGAAATTCCCAAGCACGGACAGTAGGGATTATCCCCGATAATCAATCCTAGTTAGATTCTCCAACATTTGGTGTGGGGAATGCATCCAATTAACGGTCCAACTACTATAGATTAATTTGTTTTAAATTCTTTACTAGTTACGGCCCGGTTAACCATTTATGTGATTTTCTTTGACTAAAATATGAGATGCAAGTGCCTAATTTAAACGCATATAATCGATAGACAAAAACCACACTAGCAATGCACAAGTTCTTAACTCTCGTCTTACCACTCCTGCCTTATCAAATATATATTTAATCTAAGACTAAACTAACTATCATATTCTAGTTTATCTTATCCTCACACGGAGTAGATTCAAAATTAGAGTAATATATTGTAACTGTTCATACCAATTTCACATATAGTTGTTTCAACATAATATTCACATTCAGAGTAGAAATAATACCAAAGATAGCTTTGATATGATAAACCATTTATTTATCATTTCACACACAGATATTTTGCGTAGAAATCAAAACCATTCTTGACCAATGAATTAATTCAAAGAAGTTAAAACGATCTCACAGTATATTGTATGGAAGCAAGAAGAAGTAATTCCATGTTATACATTCCACGCATTCCAAGCAAATAGCTGTGCAGGGTTTTCCTAGCAAATAGGTTTTTCTTATTGGCATAAAATTAGTTCTCTTACAAAAATAGTCCATCCTTTATTACACTAGTGAAAGTCCCTCTCTTTTGCTTTCTACCTCTATTTATATTACAATAAGAATTTGTATTCTGGTAACCTTCGTTCACCCTAACCTTAGGGATTGCCAAAAATCTTCATTTAGTGCATTACATAGGAAAGTGCAAAAAATATTATGTTAAAAGATTAAAAAAAATAGGTGGGCCCTTCCACGTTGGAAATATATTATGCCCATGCGTTAACCTATTTAGCTATGGTCGTGTACTTTACAGGCTCCAAAACCTGCAAGGTCACTTCATGGATTGAAAAATTGGGTCTCTATACATCCCACCTCTTATGTTGCAGTCTTACACATGTCTTCCAGGAGGTAGGCATTGACAGAATCTTGTCCGACAAAGTAGTGAATTCCTTCTTCTATGAAAGCATCCACTTTTCTGATATATTCTATCTTATTGCAATCTATCCTACAACTATGCCATGTGTTGGTATTTTTCTAGGAGCTCATTTATCTCCTGAACCAAAGGAATGTGACACTTCTTGCATACTTGATGTATTTTCTTGTAAAAATCCTAGCACTTTTCCATGGTTTTCGGAATCTCATTGCTTATTCTCCTGGAATCTTTCCTACAAAACTCCAGAAGTTCCATTTTCGAATTTAGGTCTTCAGTTGTCTTCTGGGGCAGATGATTAGGAAACATTGAATTATCCTCCCTCCATGTCATTTGGATTTTAACCTTCTCTGCTACATCCAAGAATCCTTTCATGAAGGCCAGTGATTCTTCCGTGATTACCTTAAGTCTTGCTATCATTAACCTCACTTTGTAGATTATGCTTGTGAGGACTACCTAAGAATGATGCATATGTTCATGAATTTTTTAGGCCTGATCACAAAAAAGGAGTGATGTCTTTCCTTTTCTTGTCAGCTAGATCTAGTTGGTTTATCGAAGATTCCTTTTGCTTAACCAACTCTTCCACCCGAGTTTTTAACTCTTCGATCTGTTTGTTCACAACCATCTCTCTTGACTCTAGTTGAGAGATTTGAACTTCAAAGTCATTCTTATCTCATTCCATAATCACTAACTGCACATTTAGTGCCTCTTTTTATGTTTCCATAATCTGGTATTCATTCAATAGTCTCTCTTTTTCAGAGAGAATAGCATCGAGTTTCCTCTTTAACTCTATACCCTCTCCTCGCATGTTTACCAGACTATCCTTTAATTTGAGCATCTTTTCTTTGTTTTGCTCCACATCATCTATCGACCTATCAACATTATCAGCGCTAGACTGGGAAGATATTATGTTCACCAAAGCCATGAATTTTGGGTCCTTATGGGTACCTTCCATTATAGTATTCTCTCTGATGGTAACCACATCAGCTTGAGTACCCATTTTTAATCTTTTTTTAGACCTCCCCATGATGGTCTTTCTTGTTTTATCAAAGATAATGGTGTCTAAGCGAGCTATAGTGTGCTGCTTCGATGGGGTGAATGGGGTGAGCCTGAGTTCCTCAAAAGGAATGTGTCCACCAGTAATTGTTTCACTTGTTGATCCAGGAGGGTCTAGGTCCATGGGCTCATTCGGGTTGCCTCTTTGTCTAGACCTTCCTTGATCCTATCTTCTCCCTCCTTCCTTTTAAGCTCTCCCATCACTTCTTCAGCTTCTTTTCGTGCTCTCTCTTCAATATCTTTCATTAATATTTCCTCATCCTGTTTCCTTAGGGCCTCTTCGACTTGCTTCTTCTTGACTTCTTCTTTTATCGTTTTCTCAGTTTATTCCTTTTGCAATTTTATAGCTTCTTCTTATTGTTCTTGCATCTTTGTCTCCATCGTATTGCAACCATCTTTGCTACCGCTGGCACCAATTTTTTGAGCAAAATGCTTGTTTAACTTAATCATATTATTTTCTCTTCTAAACACTTCTTCGTCTTTGGTGAAGAAGTATGCATACTCAAAATGTAATTTACTGTCGTGCAATGTTCAGTAACCTTCCCCCTGCTGTCATTTCTTGCAAATCTCTTTTCTCCAAAATGGAATGTTTCTAGCTGTTTTACAAAATATTCTTCCCCTTTTACCTTGAAAAAATTATATCCTCCGATACAGAAAAGCAATGGGGGAAAATTTTCTTTCTACATATCATGTAAGTAGCTGCCAACCCCATTTAATAATACTTGTCTGACAGCCTCTTTGTGAACTATGAAGTCTGTGGTGTATCTTGGTAAAAGGGACGGAGCTCGAGAGCATCCATATATTCTAATGTATGTTCCCTCCTGCGAGAAGTAACAGTCCCCATACTCTCTTATGACTGCCATCACGTTGTCAGAGAAGCAGTTTGGTTCCTTAAGGAAAATTATCCAATAGAGGGGTATAAGGAGCTCTTCACATATGAGTTTGTAATAGCTTGTGTATCTATGGGCCCAGAGGATTTGGTAAGCCACGTAGACTAGAGCTTCGGTATTATTCCATATGCACCCTAACTTAGGAAAAGGGAGTCTAGTCAAATTGCAGTCGATGAGGTATGAATACATGTATAATTATGCCTTCCTTTGGGTCAAACCTCCATGTGCCTCCGCAACAAATGATGACAGTCTATTTGAGATGATAGCTTCCCAGTTAAAGATCGTTCCCTGAAAGGCTATGTAGTAGATCAAAGGCAACCATATTAGTTTGTAAATAGTTTCATCAGCTCTGCCAAAAATCTTGTTCAATAGTAAGGCTATAATTATGAATGAGGTCCTTAGGATTTGAGATTCATATTCCCCACTCGCCTTCTGTCTCAACTATTTTTCGGGTACCACCATCTTCTTAGCGTACTCCAATGGATCAATGTTTATCCCTTTGATCCAATCTTCAGTCATAATGACGTGGACTGGAGGTAACTTGTAAGCCACTGCTATGTGGGTGGGATGAAATGAGGTAAACACCTCCGCTTTGACATCATATATAATCCTTGAGGAAGGATCCATTTGAGGTAGAACCCACCCAATAACTTCTGAACAACGAAAGATTTATGGGCACGTGGCAGCTTTGGTAATACCTGACCTTCTTATATTCTGATATAAACCATCTCCTCGAGACCTGCGTCAGGGATGTCCTAGTCTCTGATCATATGATAAAGTTCTCCCCACTTGAATTCAAGGGAAATTCCTGTGATCGCCTCTGTGTCTTCAAATCTTGTTTATGTCCTGGTGCCAAAAATAATCTGTACATCTGAGCCTGCCCCACTTGACTTAGACTTCTTCTTCTTAGTACCTTTCTTATTCACTTTGGAAATCTTTAGTCTTGGAGTTTGTTTTCGCACTCTTAACAGTGAGGTAACCCAACTTGGATAAAAATGGAACCTGTGGTACATGAATGCAAGCACAATGAGAAGTGAATTGAAACAATAATAATGCAAGTGATTTAAACAAATAGCCAAGGATATCTTCTACAAAATGACAATTCCAATCAGTTTATGTGAAGGAATGCATCATTGTATTGAAAATGACAGAAAAATATACAATCATAAGTCATGGAAATGTAGTCCCATCTAATGGGTTCCTCCAACTCTAACATACCATGTTTCCTTTGAACAGAAGAACACCAAAATAAACCTGCTACAAATTCTTCTTCATTCACCCAAGTCCCAAGACAAGTGGAGGTATGGAAGCACTGTGAAATGTGGGCGAGATATGTTTTCAATGGACGATATTGAATTTCAAACGGAAATACCTAAAATGAGGATTGAAATCGGGTCTTGGAAGGAAAAACCGTATTACTTATTTAATGGATCTGTTCCCACCCAGGTGGTCAATTTTCTAGAAAAAAGGTAGCCTGAAGATTGGATATTTTCTTATGAAACCCTGGCGTATGGGTGGTAAATCTTCCTCCATAAAGGTGGCTTCTGGTTCACAACCGACTTCCCTAAAATCACCCTTTTTCCCTGCATCATTGTTTTCCTCCCATACACATCGAGTTGGCACTAGGTAAGGGTCATAGTTCAGTGGCATGATATGCATCACTACATTCAATGGGTAAGGTCCAGTTCCAACATTATTCAAAACTTGAGAAGCTGAACCAATCTCATTATTAGTTTAAAAAATGTAGTTTCTCAACAGTAGAGTTGAAAAAGTTTTGATTTTAACTTTTTTTTAAATTGTTTCCCAATAAACACCGGGTTCAAAAAAAATTACCCTACGGAAAAACAAAATGGAAAATTGCAACTTTAATAAAACCGCAATGAGGAGTGAGATGATTTCACAAAAAGAAGCTTCATCATAAAAGGGGGAAAAAAGGGGCAGTCAAACTGAAAAGCATCAAAATCGACTTTAAACGGGTTCCCTCCTAGGTTGTTCTTAGACTCTCATTTACCATGTGGGGTTCAAACTCTCTCATGCTTACTCTTTTCCCCAAGAAACATAAATAAATAACTAACTTGCTGGTGAGTTTGGTTGAACCAAAGGGTTTTGAAATTTGAGGACTGAATCATGGCCATGAGAAAACTTTAAGTATTGACTAGAAAAGATTCAACTTTAAACCAATAAGAGTTCATGAGGTATAGGGATCCTACCTGTCAAATGTGTAGAGGTCCCGGATTGTCACTGATCATATGGAGCTGCGAACTCGTCCTTCAACGATTGATGAATGTGGACAAACAGAGTTTGCGATGATGAAACTTAAAAAACCCCGGTCATTTTTATAAAAAATGGAAAATCCTAGTCATAAATGTGGTAGATGGGTCAATTAATGCAGTGGTTGGCAATCATAACGCCATTTTGTGCGAAAATAAAATGTCTCGGTCCCTTTAAATGAAATAGTGATGCCGACCGTTTCGACGACATTTCTTAAGTTACAACGATTGTATCGGCATCCTTGTCAAGTTTCCTCTTGTGTCGTGTCACACCATCATTTCAGCTGAACTTTCTAAGTTTCTTTTTTTCTTTTCAACATGCAAATGTTTCAGCAAAATTCACCCAGAGGCTCCGAAATTTCGGAGCTCTTCGTCAATTCAGCATCAGTCGTTGAGTTCCTTTGAATGTTTCGGCAACATTCCCCAAGTTCCTTCTGACCATTTCGCCGACACTTGCCAAGTTACTTTCGACCGTGTCGGCATCACTCGTTGATTTTCCCTGAAACGGTGAGAGAAGAAAACTAACCTTGATTCAGTCGACTGTGTCGAATCAACTCGCCAAATTATTCCGATACATCGGAGCAACTTTCCAAGTTCCTCCGATACATCGAAGCAAAATTATGAGTTTTGCTTAGCCAAAAAAAAACTTCCTTGCTCAATCCCTTAGAAGGAGGGGCCCTAAAATATCAAAAAAAATTGGGGCAGCAGTTGCAGTAGCAACAATTGGAAACTAGTTGGAGAACACGGATCTATGGAAAAAGCCATCTTTGAAAATCAAGCACGCTACATTGTACTAGATTCTGAGTATGCAACAAACTTTTCAATCTATTCCCCGAGACTCTTTAAAAGGCCAGACTTATACAGGGATATAATTTTCGTGCATCACATTGGTCGTCACTTTTAGGAGTAGGGAAAGTTGGGTAATCAGAACTAGGAGTCTTAATAACTCTCCTGGGCCCAAAGTATGAAATTCATTTTTGATGCAGCAGCATCCGGCTAGCCATTTCAAATTCCAAGTTCAATGTTAGATCAGGCCAGGAAGGGGTCTCCACATTTTGAGTTAATAGTCCCTAGACTATTACATTGTAAATAACTTATGTTTTTATGAAATTTCTAGATAGTGATGAGTCATTCTGCTTAGACATAGTCTATTAGAGCAATAGGAATAATGGCGGGTCGTGACTCCTTGCATGGAGATGAGTCGTTGAACTGTTCGTTTGGACAATTAGGTTTTTCCTTATGCGTGGTAGTGTCTGTTACAGAACCGACTCAAAGGGGGAAGCAACAGCTTAGGATAAATAGCTAAGTTTGAGAAGTAGTAGGGGTTCTGCTTTTCAAGGTGAGGATTGCAAATTTGAAAAGGGAAGCACATACTACGTCTTTGTCTATTTGTAAATGGGTTGTAGAGACTGAAAGAGAGGCACTTGTGTGTGTTTCTTTATTTCATTGTTTAATAGAAAGATTAGCAGTGTGTGTTGCAATATTATTAACTTAGATGTATGCATTGTTGTGAATGGTGTCATTGTGCAGAGCCGACTATGGCGGTTTTCTGAACATCAGCGTGTTTTCATGAAACTGTTGGTTCAAATGCCAAATTGATGCTTGAATGAACTAAAGTATAGGTAGATGCATACATAGAGGTGCTAGGTTGATAAATCGTGCGGGTTAAAGGTTGGATTGATCGACCTTTGATCAATCCGCACCAAAATCCATTTTTTCTGCCTTAACGAGTTTTGCAGAAAACGGATGGCGGAGATCGAGGCCGCAGAGGAAAATCCAACGGTGGGGAAAATTATGGAAAAGGATTTGCAGGCGGAAGGTTGCGGAGGAGTAACTTTGGGAAAATCGGAATCCCGCATCCCGAAACCCAATTTCGGGAAGGTCGTTTCAGAACGAAAGTTTCAAGGGAGCAACTTTGGGAAGTTGGCATCCCATATCTCGCAACCCAATTTCAGGAAGGTCGTTGTGGAGCGCGAGTTTGGATGTTTTGAGATCTCGTATCTCGCAACCCGACAGCAGAAATAGAGTTGCGGGGAGACAATTTTAGCATAGAATTTGAATGTTAAGCTAAATTTGGTGATCCTGCCAAGTGTAGGACCCTGGAGGTGCTAGTTGGGTTGGTTTTGGTCTAACCCCCCTGCACCATTTTTGGTATCAGAGCATAAGGTTGAGTATTGTCTTTTATTTCCAAATATTGTGGAATTGTTAGTGTCAAGGATTAGAGTAGTTTTCTTGAAAAAAAAATCGAGATATTGTTTACTCTTGATTGCTAACAGGTTCATAAAAGAAAAGATACTACTAACAGTAAGGTTGTGTCAAGAAGTGACTTGTTGTTCCAGGAGATGGAACTCAGAATTGGGAGAGGTCAAGGCAGGCGAGGAAGACCTATTCGCAATGTAGATATGAGAGAGGAGATTAGGAATCTGAAGGCAAGACTAGACGTCTTAGAGAGTGGAAAACATCATGAGCACACTAGAGACACAAGTGACGAGGAACTATTCAAAGAGAAGGAGGAGACAACTGCTGAAACTCCTAAGGTAAAAATATTGAAATCAATATTTGGTGCAGGTTCAAGTTCAAAGGCTGATGTACCATTTTATAGTGGGAACTTGGATCCAGAGGAACTGATTGATTGCATCAGTGCTATGAATAAGAATTTCGATTATGATGAGGTAAAGGAAGACCGGCAAGTAAGATTTGTTGTCACAAAGTTAAGAGAGCATGTGTCCTTATGGTGGGATGGTGTGCAAAAGGAGAGGATCTTGAAACACAAAGCCAAGATCAATAGCGGGAGTAGAATGATAGCTAAGTTAAAAGATAAATTTCTTCCTAAAGATTAAACGTTGATTTTGTTTAGGAAAATGCAAAATATTAGATAGAAATCAATGACGATTAGGGAGTATACTGAGGAATTCTATAATGTGAATATCAGATCTGGACATATAGAGGACACACCTGAGAGAGTAGCTAGGTATGTCAGAGCATTCGAGTGAACATGAAATATCCAGGTACAACAAATAGATGCCTTGGATCCATAAAAAGAGGTAGGTTGTGGAGTAAGGCAAAAGCCAATTGAGAATGTAAACAAGTGCACGTACCTATTTGAGCTATCAGATTGGGCATATCAGGTCAGGTTTTTCCCAGCTAGATCTTCTCCTTGAAAAAGTGAAACAACTAATGGATGTGACATCTTATATAGTAAGAGGTTGTAGTAGTAGGTCTGGTACTAAGGCTCTTGGATTGAACTCTTAAAGACTATTGGGGCGGGGCCTTAGAGACACCATTTCTACAGGATCTGTTACCATCAAGGCGTTTGAATCTCAGGTTGCCTGTTAATTAAAATAAATTGCAATTTTGGGGAATATACAGACCAACATTTTATATTCGGACAGAGAGGTGATTATAACTTGATCCATTTATCAGGAATTCAAATACATGTTGAAAGGTGCATGTATCTATATACTTTATTTTGCATATAATATTTAAATAATCCCTAGTTATGTGTCTCAACAAGCTTGTTGCTGAGATAAACTTATAGTAAATGAAGCCAACTCATGGCTCGACAAATACAGTGGCGACGATGCTCTTAATATCAGTCATTGATCACTAAGAGTATCTCACCCTATGAAAATAAAAATAAAAATGTAAATGGTTTATAACTCCATCAGAACTGGGGTAACCCCATCGGCATCATGGAACTTAGGCACCATATTATTAGACGTGATAATTCTCTAGCAATGAATGCAACCCAGCATTGAGATCTGTATAATGGGCACCAGAAATTACAGTCGTTCTTTTCTAATTCGTTTCAATACGAGGGAGGTTTCAGTGTTGTCAAGGTATCACACTTGACTTCATCTAAGATTTAGGTTGCATGCCAGGATTAAATGTGCTCAGATCACCTGATCTGATTGCCTTAAGATTTAGGTTGTAGAAGCTCATCTCTGTCTGTATCGGTGGGAACTGGATTAAATCTATCCATCACAACTCGAAAATGATGTGTCATTCTGCAATTTTGCTTCTTCTATTAGTCATAGTTGCCTTAACTTTTTTTAGGGGAAAGTGGGTCTGCAAAGAACAGTGAAGAGGAAGAGCATTCGAGTGAACATGAAGAGCCTGAAGGCATATTTCTGTTGGAGAAATTCAAGAAAATATTGAAGAAAGAAACAGGTTAGCCTGCAAAGCTAGAAGAAGATGCAATGAAACGGCCTCATGATCTTCAAATAGTCTTCATTAGCAAGGAACCCAAGTCATTTTTTGTGCCTATGTATCTCGATTCTGAGATGGTGTTCTATGTACTAAGTCGTATTCGGTTTGTTAGTTAGCCCAAGTGATTCAGTCTGTTAGTTACGCCGATAGGCGTTATTCAATGGTATTTTGGGGGATGGACTTGCTTGAGCGGATCATCAAGATCCTGTAAATCCTGCCAAGTGGATGCTCAAGATCATCCCAATCGTCTGATCTTTTAACTAACAGTTTAGAGGTTTGTTTATAAATCAATTAAATGCTGTTATGGAAATGGCGTCCATGTGGCTGATCGCGGGTGAGTGATTGTTGTTTACGCTGCAATGTGGCAGGATGGAGCGAAATGGCGTCCACGTGTGGCTGATCGCGGGTGAGTGGTTGTAGTTTACGCTGCAATGTGGCAGGATGGAGCCCTTCCGGGTGGTGGAGGTTACACCCACTAATGCAGCTTCAATTCAGTTTACATAACTGCAATCCATGGCAAATCGCAACAACCTCTCTGAGCTCGATTATTTTCAAGCAGATTCTCTTGGAAGGCCAAGAGAAGGAAGCTCTGCAGAGATATGGAAAGGCTCCTGATCGAAGGACTGGACAACATCTTAGTGGGAGAAATTTCGTGTTCTGTCAAAGACGACATACAGGGAGCGTTACAGAGACTACTTCGATAACTTGCTATTGTTTCAAGCCACTGGAGTTGCGATTCTTCTGGGTCTTCTATGGTGGAAATCCAAGATTGAGACCGAAGAACAAGTCAGATATCAGGTGAGATCATGAAACGTAAACCTTGTATTCTGTCTCAGACTGGCTTGGAATGGACTAAATAAATTACAGGTGGCTATACTCAAGGCCGGCTTCAGTGAGTTGCAGTTTTTAAATTTTGACACTTGAGTATCTCACTTCAATTTCGAAATCCTTTTAATTTTGCACATGGAACTTTTTATTTAACATGATCTATATATGCTGGAAAAAATTAAGCTTCTACAAAAGAAAGCCAATATAAGAAAATTTATACAAATAACCTGGTTGTTGTTACAGTACTTGCCTGCATGTTTAACTCAGGAATACTCGCTTATGCAGGAGCCGTGGTGGAGAATCCATGCAGAACTCTGTGGAAAGCCTCCATGAAGCGTTATACTCAAGGAAAAATGGATCCCCCCAAAAACTAAAGGACCTAGAGGACGTTTCAGCAAGTTGGGAGTTGAGGAACTTCACAGCTTTCCAAGGAGAACAGACCAACTTTAAAGAAATGGCCCTTTGCACAACTGTAAAGGTTCCTTAATAGATTTAGGAAATTCCCCATCGTTAGAAGCTGATGGGTTAACTCGTGGTGTCCCAATCAATAGTTTTAATTCCAGACTAGACCTGCCCAAACCCCACTTTGACATTGGCAGTGTAAAGCAGGAATTTAACATGTCCTATGACAACCCAAGAGTAGATGCTCCTCGTACAGTTGTATCTCAAGGATTCAGATCCGACCCTTGCAATAACGAAGATCTTTTACATATTCTATTAAAGCAGCCCTCGAATTCTACCGATCGTGCCTCACCTTTACAATATCACCTGGCACAATTCCTGCAGGAAGGAAAACAGCTTAATAACACAGCCCAATCTCTTAATATGGTGAGTCCTTTTGAAAATCTTGGGCTTCATTAATATTGTTTCTGAAAACCTAGGCGATGTTGTATTGGCAGTTTTCTTTGATGTCTTCTTATGAGTTATATGAACTGGTCTTTTGGCATGAAGCCCCATTCGGATGAAGCTCGAGATGCAATAAATGACGCAAAGAGAAGCAGCCCTAATAGCAATTCATCATATTCAATCTTCAAAAGGCCCCGTCTTGAGAATAGTAATTCTACTCTTCCCACTTTCAAGGTAAGCCCTGGAAAAAACCCCATTAAAGAATCAAGTGTTTAGGGAACTCATCTTGCCCTATATTCCTCAAGCGACCTAAATTTTTGGCTCCATTTACAGGTATGGAAAGAAAAACTCGAGTATCGAATTACAGCGTTACAGCAACTGGTTTCGCCTTTTGGAAAGGTATAACTTTTGATCATCTTCATTAGATCGCCAGCACTGAAAATGTCTTTCCATTACTTGTAATTTAATTGTGGCTTTAAGATCATTAGGGTTGATTTTAATGAATACATTTGTTGCAGACGGACACTGCATCTGTCTTGTGTGAAGCAATTGTATATATTAAATCCCTTCAGGAGCAAGTGCAGGTATTATTTTGTTCTCTTCGAGCTCATAAAACCAAACTAATATTAGCATATATCCTTCTTATCAATACTTCATAACTAGCATAGCCATAGCCACATAAGTAATACTTTGTAATAGGTAATTAGCATAGTCATAGTAGAGTAATAGGAGCATAGATGTAGTTAGCTACTTAGTTTTGTAGAGATGAATTACTTTTAAACAAAACTTAAACATAAATTAAATTAATCAGTAAATTACTATAGCAAACTACAAATGTAAAAGATTACATTTGTAGTTTGCTATAATATAATTTGTCTGAAGATCTGTATCAGTTTGAAATTGAAATGGAGAAAGTGTGATTTGAATGCAGGCGCCGGTAGGTCCCTTTTATTTTACCGGAGAACATACAAGCAAGAAATTCATGGATATGTACATGGTGCCTACCTTTCAGGTCTGTGTGCAGCTTTTGCTTGGTTGATTCATAATTTACAGACATTGAAGTTGCCGTAATATTTTTTTAAAAATTGGATTCACAGGCATAGACACGACGAATACGGTGCTAGAAAGCATGACGATCAAGAAACTGTTCATTACGCCGAGAATACTTTCCTTCCAATAGTGGCTACAGTTGCCCTAAAGAAACATTCCAACCTCGAAGGGTTAAAGAGGACGCTTTAACATACGTCTTTTTCTTCCTTCCTTTCGTTAAATTTTTAAAAAATTGGATTCACAGGCATAGACACGGCGAATACGGTGCTAGAAAGCATGACGATCAAGAAACTGTTCATTGCACCGAGAATACTCTCCTTCCAATAGTGGCTACAGTTGCCCTAAAGTTCAGTTGCCCTAAAGAAACATTCCAACCTCGAAGGGTTAAAGAGGACGCTTTAACATACGTCTTTTTCTTCCTTCCTTTCGTTAAAGAAGATTGCTGCACATGCATTATTCTGTCCGCCCCTTGATAAAGTAGATGATTTCCTTCTCTTTATATGTAATATATATTTTGTGTACGAACCAAATCAATGTAAATATGATTTTATTAAAAGTTTGGTGGGTTATTTAAGGTGACACTTTGAGAATAATTATAATGGTATGCAGAGTGGCAATGTCCACAGAAGTTGGATTAAACGAACAACTTTAATAGATAACTTAAACCATTTTTGCTTTGGAAACTGGTATGAAAAGCAAAAAGTGGTATGTTATTGAAAGGGCAGAAAGTTGCACGTCATTGGAAACATGAAAACTATGTCACGTAAATTAAGTTTCATAAAAGAATTGATTACAATAAATGAAAAAGGCTAATGGATTTAGTTGTTTTCTGAATTTGTTGCACCTATTTT